>JADBJO010010274.1:47500-74257 GCA_016801955.1 Conus betulinus
CCCTGACTTTCCCCCGGCTTTCCCATGGCTTTCCCCTGACTTTCCCATGGCTTTCCCATGGCGTTCCCCTGACTTTCCCCTGGCTTTCTCATGGCTTTCCCCTGACTTCCCCTGGGCTTTCTCATGGCTTTCCCCTGACTTCCCCTGGCTTTCTCATGGCTTTCCCCTGACTTTCCCCTGGCTTTCCTATGGCTTTCCCCTGGCTGTCTTACGGCTTCCCCTGGCTTTCCCCTGGCTTTTTCATGGCTTTCTCATGGCTTTCCCGTGGTTTTTCCTTGGCTCTCTCTCCGGCTTTCCACGGCTTTCCCCTGGCTTTCCCCTGACTTTCCCCTGGCTTTCTCATGGTTTTACCCTGGCTACCCTGGCTTTCTCATGGCTTTCCCCTGACTTCCCCTGGCTTTCTCATGGCTTTTTACCCTGGCTTTACCCTGGCTTTCTCATGGCTTTCCCTGGCTGTCTCATGGCTTTCTCATGGCTTTTCTCCCTGGCTGTCTCATGGCTTTCCCATGGCTTTCCCCTGGCTTTCTCATGGCTTTACCCTGGCTTTCTCATGGATTTACCCTGGCGTTCCCATGGTTTTCTCCTGGCTTTTCCCACGCTTTCTCATGGTTTCCCTGGCTTTCTCATGGCTTTCCCCATGGCTTTCTCATGGCTTTCCCCTGGTTTTCTCATGGCTTTGCGTTCCCATTCTCCTGGCTTTCTCCTGGCTTTTCTCTGGCTTTCTCATGGCTTTCCCCTGGCTTTCTCATGGGCTCATGGCTTTTTCTCCTGGCTTTTCCCTGGCCTGGCTTTCTCATGGCTTCCCCTGGCTTTCTCATGGCTTTCCCCTGGCTTTCTCATGGCTTTCTGGTGGCTATCCCCTGGCTTTCCCATGGCTTTCCCATGGCTTTCCAAATGTCGACAAGGAGAAATATGAGGGAAAGAGGATGGAGGTAGGGTCAAAATAACTACAGTGACAATAGGACTGACAGGAGGATCGGGACCAATGCGACAGTATTGTGATGCAATGAGGGACCTAGTCTAAGGAAGATAATTGTGGACAAATTCAAGATGTATTCAAGGGACAACACTTCCCAGTGTTCCAATAAAGCGATTTTGAGAGAAGGGAGATGAAAGTCTGTGTTGGTGCTGCAATAAGGTCATTAATACGTAGAAGAGAAGGGAGGTAAGTCCGTATAATATTACGAATCATGGTGAAAGCACGTGCAACAGAAGATTCCTTCATCAAGGGAGATAAGAGGGTACCGTGAAAAGAGAAGTGGGTGAAGGGAAAAGACGGGAAAAAGGGGGGGGGGGGGGGGGGAGACAGAGTCAGTCGTGGCTGCGGTGGGGGGGGGGGGGGGGGGGGGGGGGGAGCATAAAAGAGAGCAAGGGGATCATGGGAGATGAGGGGGATGGAAGTTTACTAACTGTGAGATATAGTGTTGAAAAAACAAAAACAAAAAAAAAAAAAAAAAAAAAACGCGCGCGCGAACACACACACACACACACACACACACACACACACACACACACACACACACACACACACACACACACGCGCGCGCGCGCGCTTGCTTCAGGTTTTATTGCTAAATGAAAGTCGAACAAAGGAAACTATACATTAAGACCACTGAGGAAAAGTAACTACTGTTCATGAAAATACATTAGAGCAGTTTTCTGTTCATGCAAACACATTTGAGCAGTTTTCTTATATTGTCAAGGGTAGTTGTGTGTTGAGAGACGGCAATAAAAAAAATTATAATAATAAAAAAATAAAACGAAAAAAAAAAAAAAAAATAATGCATGCAACCGTCTGCACCACGTACATAATACACAACCAAACACACGCCTGACAGACAGTCATGGAGGCATCGTTTAGCATTGAGACTGGCAAATATTCCTTCAACATTTCCCCCACACTGACGAATCCCACACTGCTGATGCGACAGGTACAGACACACGCGGCTTTGGCAGAGTGGTCACGTGGCCTACTTCTTACACTTCAAGCACCTGAGTACGACATGTTCTGTGGAATACTGGTACCTCGGGTGGGTTTTGGCTTGCATATCAACTCACTGGCAACATCTGAGTATTGTTCCAGGGTACTGCGTGTTTCTGTCGTATGTGAACTGACGTCAGCATCCTCCCATCGCTTACGTCAGCCTGTCAAGCTTCCGGCACCCGGCGGAAATACCCAGACACGTGTTCCTGTCATGACGTGTCCGCTGCAGCACGTGACTCACCCGTTTTGGCCTGTGACGAGGCCAGTGTGTGCAGGGGGGTGGACAGGAGTGGAGGGTGGTACAACAATTTCTGCCCAACGGCTCCGGGATTCAGACAGCCCTATTTTTTATTGTAGGGCGGCTGGAAAGTTCGTGCCCTACAGTCTGGTGTGCGACTTTCGGACTGACTGTATTGGAGGAGATGATGAAGACTTCTGTGAGCATACCACCTGCTCATGGAATAGGTTCAATTGTGGGAATTATCAGGTTGGCTTTGTTTTCTCCTTTGTCTTTGTACTTCAGAAAAAGACTGGAAGGAAGAAGTTAACCGTAAAACAGTATGGATTTTAAAGCAGGCGTTCTTCTCCTGACAGACGTCTGGGGAGTATTGATCTGTTGGTTTTTTTTCTCCGTGTGTTATTCACGTCTGCTGGAAATGTGTTTGTCGAAACTTAACTCATTTGTTTTGGATTTTGTTCTAAATCAGCTATACTCCACACTCAGTTTTGCACGTTTAGTTGTATATATATAGTTTGTGATAGCAGTTACCTGAAGAGGCCCCAAAACAGAGCGAAAATTTAAATAAAGTGTTGGAGTGCAGCCCGGTTCAAGTGTTATGATTTCCTTTGAGTGTATGCTGACTATTGTGAGCATTGTCTACTTGAACCGATTCCTTGGTGGAGCGGTGCCTGATTATGGATGGAAATCTGAACCAATCATATATATATATATATATATATATATATATATATATATATATATATATATATATATATATATATATATATATATAAGTTCGCTGTTATGCGTTTCCATTCAGGCAATTGTGGAAAATTTGTCATCAGTTCACTTGTCTGTTCAGTGTAGTACATGAATTAAATATTGCTTTGCTGCTCGTTCTGTGTGTCCGTTTGTGTTTCCACTCGTTTTCAGAAACGTTGCCACCTGTTTCAGTGTCATCACTGTGGCCCAGAAAACTGTCTTTGACATTGTGGATCGGTTGGCGTTAAGTCACTCTCATACGCTCTAAGGGAAAAAAAAAAAAAAAACAGTTCTAATCTTTTTAACATTTTGTCCTTCACTGAGTTGTTTATTGAAGCACTTACCGCAATCTCTTTTAAAACGGCGAATTTCCAAGTAGTGATGTGCTCCTTTCTGTTTTCTAAAGGTGTTAGCGAGTACAAAAGATTGGTGTGCTTATCACACACATCTTTACCATCCGTATGTCTACTTTCTTTAACACTACATTATAAGCACTGAAATGTGGTGTGTGTGTGTGTGTGTGTGTGTGTGTGTGTGTGTGTGTCTCTCTCTCTCTCTCTCTCTCTCTCTCTCTCTCTCTCTCTCTCTCTCTCTCCTTGTGTGTGTGTGTGTGTGTGCGTGTGCGTGTGTGTGTGTGCGTGCGTGTGTGTGTGTGTGCGGATATGCGTCTGTGTCTATACATTTCTCTGTGTGTGTGTGTGTGTGTGTGTGTGTGTGTGTGTGTGTGTGAGTAGATTTGAAATAAACAGATTTGTATGATTATCTGAGTAGGTAAAAAGAATGTAACATCGAAAAACCCATCAGTCGAGCCCTTAGAAGATCGATCTAAATGCCTTGCAGATGTTAATCGGACAGCTTATGATCAACTGTCGTCTGTCGGCACGATTGATAAAGAAATGGGCCAAAAGAAAATGTCAACATCTCATGCTGGCTGCCGTTGTCAGGAGGCACTAAAAGAAATAAATCATCTAAAACAAATCATTCAAAACCTTAGTGCCACGGTAGCCAGTCTGGAAAGTCACCTGACGGAGACGACAAGATCTGCACTGCGAGAGGAAAACCTAGCAACAAGCCGGCATCAAGGAAAGAACTCACCTTCCACCACGAGTTCTGGGTGCCAGACTGATGCCGGCGGCCACGGTGATGCCACCATCTGTTCACCGTCAGCAAAATATTCCACCTACCTAAAAAAACCCAACTCTCTTGAAAAAAGAAAAATTTGTTACCAAGAATGACGTCATTCAACATCATGACGCAACTTTGAAAACAAGGGATCACAAGAAGACCTAGACTTCTAAAGATTTACCACGAGTTATTCTACATGATTCTGTCATGAACAAAGTGGACGGAAAGCGACTGGGACGATCCTACGGTTTGCAGGTGGCGACAAGGAAGCTCCATGCCATCGAACAATGCAGTACAGTTCTTAAAAGACGCCAAAGAAAATCTGTGTCCAGAACCAGACTGCATTGTTCTCCACGCTGGAATAAAAGATGTCAAATCAAAAATACCAACCAAATGCAGCCTGAACATGGAAAAGGGCATTAAAAGGGTCAGAGAATCATTTCCAACAGCAAAAATAGTAGTGAGTCAGGCTGCGCCAGTGAGAAATGAAGCCCTTGACTACTACTACTTTCGCCTACAACCCCTTCTGGGGCATAGGCCACCGACAAGGATCCTCCAGCCATCACGGTCCTGGGCAATTCTCTCCAGCTGGTTCCACGTTTTCCCCAACGCTGTCACGTCTGTCTGCAGGTCTCGGCGCCAGGAGTTCCCTGGGCGGCCTCTCTTTCTTTTTTCCCTGTGGGTTCCAGAACAATGCCTGCCTGGTGGTGTTGTCGGCAGGCTTTCTTAGGGTGTGGCCTATCCACCTCCATCTCCTTTGGAGAATCTCTGCATTGGCTGGCTTCTGATTTGTCTGTTGCCACAGGTCATCGTTGCTGATCCTGTCTGGCCAGTGGATCCTCAGTATGCGCCTCAGACAGGAATTGATGAAAGTCTGGATCTTGTTGGTGATGGTAACTGTGGTTCGCCACGTCTCAGCTCCATATCAGTACTCCTTTTTATGGAGCTGAAGCCCTTGACACAAAGGGAGAATTATTCAATGCGTTGGCAAAATCCAGTCTCTTGTCTGAGAAAAACATCAGTTTTGTAAGCTACCACAATCTGCATGCTACAGACTACAGCATCTGACTGTAGATAAGATCCATCCAACAGCCAGAGGAACGAGCGTGCTGCCCAGTACCCTTGGGAGGCATTTGCACCGCCTGTTCTGGGAGAAGCCACGAAGGAGATCAGCCCCCTCTCTCTTCACATCACAGCCCAGGGTTCTACCCTCCGCCTTTCCCGCCCCCATGGTTCTACTGACTGTGCTCTCATCACTGGCTGGACTCTGTGTTTGCCTCTCCCCCCTTCCACCTTCTATATTAATGTTTGATTTACTTTTGATGTTTAAACTTTTAAAACTGATCTTAGTTCAGTTAGATTTTCATGAAAATGTTCAAATATCTAAACAACATTTTGCAATGGAACTGTGGTTCTATTGTTGGGATATACTTTGTATTTAAATCAGTATTTGATGACAAAAAAAATGTTTATGCTTTATTATTCCAATTTCTTAAGGTTAACAGCAGCAATTTGCCTGACATTCCTGGTTATTACCACCCACCTACTTCCGCACAGATATTACCAATGATATTTATGATTAAATATGCGTGCATGACAATAAGAGTGTTAAAAATATCAGGAACGATAATCTGCATAACTACAGTTATGCCTGTAAATACAGTCTACTATGAAGTTAGATTCAAATAACCTTTTCACAGTGTTTCAGTGGAACGCGAGATCTATTTCCACTAACCTGTTATCTTTTGAGAGTCATGTTTTGGAGAAAAACTGTTGAGTGTTAGCGCTCCAATTATTGAACGTGGAAAAGAAAAAGCTTCCCAAACTTAAGAACTATTACTATCCTCCTCTTTGCAGCATCAATGGGGTAAATAAAAAGTTGCAAACAGCTATCTATATTAGACTTGACCTTGAGTGTACAAATATAAGCCCACTACCAGTGTCTATAGATAAACAAGATGTGTTTGCCACAGGTGCTGCCATCAAAATAAATAAGGAATCAGTTTATAATGTTCTGTCTGTACACTATACTAATGGTCCTAAAGAGGATGACACAGATTGGTTAAAACATACTGATTTTACAAAGAGGAAGTGGATTGTTATGGGCGACTTTAATGCTCATGCGCCCTTTTGGGATAGAAGTTGTAGTCAAGTGACATCTATAGATTTGTTGAAAATATTGTTGATTCGAATTTAATTTTGTTAAACGACGGTAGAATGACGAGAATTCCTGATGTAGTTACTCACAAGTCGAGTGCAATAGATCTATCGCTTGTTTCCCCAAGCATAGGGGTAAACTATAGCTGGTCCACAATAGAGGATTGTTTAGGGAGTGATCATCTTTCCATTACAATACTTTTTTCTAATGAAAAAAACATATTTGATGAACCGTCTGTCTCTGAATACAAAATTCCAAAATTTAACTATAAACTGGCCAACTGGGAAGCCTTTCAAACTTTTCTTGTGTCACAAAATACATCACCAATTGAGAATGACGATCTAGATACTTTTTATGTAAACTTTTCAAAAGTAGTGTTAGTAGCGGCTGAAAAGACTATCCCAAAATATAAATACAAAAAGATTGGGAAATATGTAGGCAACGTATGGTGGACAGAAGAATGCAGACTCGCTGTACAGTCAAAGCGAAAAAGCTACAAAACATGGATAAGAAATAAGTCAGATGAAAACTTTATAACCATGAAACAAGAAAAGAATAAATGTACTAAAGTTATTGCTCTAGCAAAAAAGAAGTATTGGGTTAAGTTTTGTGAAGCTGAGGTATCAGAATCAAAAGATTTATTTAAAGTTTGAAAAAAAGTAAAAGAAATGAAAAATTGCTATAAAACTCAGTCATACCCAGTAAAGTTAAAAACTGATTTCCCCACTGCTTTGGATAAAGCTGAAGCTTTTTCAGATTTATTTTCAGCTTGTAGTCAATCTAAAAATCTTCAGCCAGAAAACAGTCGTCACATTCCCCTAAACTCACCTTTGCTGTTATCAGAACTATCAGAAGCACTAGATTCTATCCCTTTACATGATTCAGCTGTTGGCCTTCATGGAGTGTCCTATCAACTCATCAGACACTTACCTTCTTCGTGGAAAGTATTACTGCATTCATTATTCTAAAAATGTTGGATTAATGGCACTATTCCAAGAATCTGGAAAAGTTCAGTAGTAGTCCCAGTACTCAAGGAAGGTAAACGAACACACACATCTGTGCATAGTTACAGACCCATAGCTCTAACATCTCATGTTGGTAAACTTTTAGAAAAAAAAATATTTCAAAAAACGATTTCCTGCGCCACCTCAGAGGCAGTGCACCCACGCCGCTCATTCCGACACCCCGTCCACAGCCACAGCCCGGTCGGCCCCGCCACAGCCCCGACACCGGCAATCCACAGGGAGCAGTCAATGTCAAGTCGTCAAGAGGCAACCCACCGGAGGAGACACTGCACTGCTGCCGAGTCACTTCAGTGGTGTTCAGTGGGCACCTGTTCTGATCTAACATACGCAGGACACCACCTACTAAGCCCCCTACAGACGACAATAATTGCTTAGTCGCGGAGCCGGCGTGAGTGAACTCTCCCTCCGGAGGGCGCCACCACGTCCGTCCAACGACAGCCCCCATGGACTCGCCGATACCGGTGACCCGGACGGAACCAAACCAAGGCCACAGACGTGGTGAGGACATCGCAATTGAGGTCACCATGAGAGCAGGGCATGAGGACCACAGAATTTGAGACTTTTTTTTAATGCTGATCGATGAGAATGAGGATGATTAAGATGATGCTACGGATTTCCATTTCGGTCTGAGACTACATGACAGGGCTGTACTCTACGCTTCCTTTCATAATATATCCCGGCGTCAACCAGGCCCGAGAGATACAGACACCTGCAGTGTTGGTCAGGAAATTTGAGCAACACTCTCAGAAACGCATCCATTAAGTGGATGAAACTCGACTGTGTGGTCCCAGTCTTCCCAACTGAGCCCGCAGCAAACTCAACTCTGGGTAGGAGCCGGTCGGGGCAGAAAAAAACCCACATGACTTCTGATGGGATTCGAACCCACGACCTCCCAGCCGGGCAGTTCTCCCGCAGAAAAAGTACTTTGGCTACATTTTTTGACGTTAAAAAAGCCTACGACTACGTATGGCACGCAAGGCTATTGTACAAATAAAGAAATGTTGGCATTTCTGGGAAAATGTTTGATTACATTAAAAGCTTCCTAACAGATAGAAGCATATGGACGCGGATTGGAGGAACTTATTCATCCTTTAGGAATGTAATATGGGTATTCCTCAGGGAATACCCTCCCGTGTTGTTCACAATCCTAATCCATGATCCTCCCAAATCTATGTCAAAAGCAATGCATGTAGTTCAATATGCAGATGATATTGCTATTTGGATTAATTGTGCATTAAGGTAGCATTCCAATAAAAGAACAATACATTTTGTACAGAGGATGTACTAAAAGGAATTGGATAAATTATCTTCATATATGAAGAAAGAACGGATTAGAACTATCTGGAGAAAAAAAATGTCTTATGTTGTTTAAAAATGGTGAGAACCGAAAGACTCTACCCTCGCTTTTGCTAGATGGTCAGATTCTGGAATATAAACAAAAAGTTAAGTTCCTGGGGGTATTTTTACCTCCTAAGCTGAACTGGAAAAACATATTGAAAACTTAATTGATAAAACAAGAAAAAAGATTAAACATTCTTAAAATTATATGTTATCAACCATGGGGTCAGGACTGTGTCATACCCTTTTACATCTATACATCTCTTTAATCCGATCGAAATTGACTTATGGGCAGGAAGTGTATTTCTCTGCGCCTAATTCTCTTTTAAAGAGATTGCAAAGCTTGGATAGTAAGGCCATGAAATTAGCTCTGGGAGTCCCAGTACACACAAACACTCATATATATTATAAAGAAACAAATATATTACATCTAAATGAGAAGCGAATATTGGATGTATCCAAAATATATTGTCAGAAGTCTTTCTGTTGAAAATTCAGTTACTGAAGAAATACTGATTGATTCCAGTAAAGATTTTCCTAAGATGTCTAAAAACATATCTTACATCAACCAATTAGAAACTACACATTCATGTCACATTGTAATATTGATATTACTGCTATACCAGAATTTCCTGCAGTACTTCCAATGCCTCCTTGGGAGCACTTAAATGCTTCTTTTGATTACAAAATACACTTGTTAAAGAAAAAAGTGATAATATAAATATTTTAACAACTGAAGTTCGTGAACATTTAGAAAAAACAGCTATCCAAATCATTTTAAAAGTGTTTACAGATGGGTCGGTAATAGAATCCTCTGACAGTGGTTCTGGCTTTATAATACCAACCTTAAATGTCAGGAAATCATATATTAGGAAAGGGGGGTTTCAATCTATACCTCAGAATTATATGCAATACTGAAGGCTTTGACTTACATATATGATACATCAATTGCTTTCTATCAAATTTTACTTTGTGTTGATTCCAAATCTGTTTTACAGTCACTAGAGCGTTGGGACTGCAAAGCTAGAAAAGATTTGCTTTTTGAAATAAAACATCTACTGCATTGTTTCATAACTCTAGGTATAAGAATTGATTTTTGTTGGGTCCCATCTCACTGTGGTATAAAATGGAATGAAATAGCAGACAGTCTTGCAAAAGAAGGAGCAAATAGAAAGACGGAAAATTTACCGAACAATCCCTTAGATTTATCCTCTTGTGAATTAATCCAAATTATGGAAAAAATGCATGCATAAGCAGAATTCTAGTAAAAAAAAAATGGCTACTTTACCGTCCTACCCAATGCACATTGTTAGATTAATTCATAAATTAATGCTGAATACTTGGGACACTAAATATTCTCATGGTATTTCTTGTGTGCAGAGAAAACATTTCTGTGTACATATTCTTTTGTTTGAATGCTCAGTGTTGACCCCACTCTGAGAAAAGGAGAGATGAATAACTTTGATAATTTCAATACTGTCTTATATGGTTCATATGTTGCTGAAATTGCCATGGTTAATTCGCAGTCACAGGTTGCAAAATGTTTATAAAGATCAACAAATTTGTGTACCGCTAGGGTATTTCACTCATGTCAATATGCATATATCGGATGTGGGTTTGAAAATACTAATGTGGATGATAAGTTAAGTGTGGATTTTTTTTTTGTTTTGTTTTGTTTTTTTTTTTGTTTTTTTTTTTTTTTTTTTATAAGTGTCTAATATCATCTGGCGATGAAAGACATTAAATAAACCACTGAACTGAACTGAACTGATGATGATTCTGAACTCTTAAAATGACAATCGCAGCATCATTACATAAGAATATAAGTCTTATTCATAGTGCATTAAAATTACAAAGTTAACGCAATCCATGGGTTGGTGTTATTGAAAGTTTTTTTTTTCACACTTGTACAAATGGTCTAGAAAGATCTTACCTCTCCGGCAACCTTAGAATGCAAAGCAATGTCAGTAATACAGAAAGACAGTGTTAAGAAATGCTATTGGCATCATGTCCAAATCTAAGCAATGTCAGCATTACAGAAAGACGGTGTTAAGAAATGTTATTGGCATCATGTCCAAATATAAGCAATGTCAGCATTACAGAAAGAAGACGGTGTTAAGAAATGTTATTGGCATCATGTCCAAATCTAAACAATGTCAGCATTACAGAAAGACGGTGTTAAGAAATGTTATTGGCATCATGTCTAAATCAAAGCAATGTAGTAATACAGAAAGACGGTATTAAGAAATGTATTGGCATCATGTCCAAATCAAAGTAATGTCAGTAATACAGAAAGAGACGGTGTTAAGAAATGTTATTGGCATCGTGTCCAAATCAAAACAATGTCAGTAATACAGAAAGACGGTGTTAAGAACTGTTAATGGTATCATGTCTAACTCAGCGCAATGTCAGTAATACAGAAAGACGGTATTAAGAAATGTATTGACATCATGTCCAAATCAAAGCAATGTCAGTAATACAGAAACGACGGTTAAGAAATGTTACTGGCATCATGTCCAAGTCAAAGTAATGTCAGTAATACAGAAAGACGGTGTTAAGAAATGTTACTGGCATCATGTCCAAGTCAAAGCAATGTCAGTAATACAGAAAAAGACGGCGTTAAGAAATGTTTGGCATCATGTCCAAATCAAAGCATGTCAGTTATACACAGAAAGACGGTGTTAAGAAATATTATTGATATCATGTCCGAATCAGGAATTTGGTTTAGCTTTGTGCAACGTCTCTCCCTTTGGACTTGTTTCCAGTGTGTGGACTTCAACAAACAATGCGATGGTTTCAATGACTGCGTGAACACAATGGATGAATCTGATTGCCCTTCCAAGTCGCCTGCAATCAACAGCATTAAGCCGCCAGCTGTGGTTGTCTTTGACTCACCCGGAGGATTCACGGTGGCCCCTGTACACAACGGTACCACCCATTGTCCAGAAACCCACTTCCAGTGCCATGATGATGGCTATTGTCTCCCTGTCTATGTCAGGTGTAACGACATTTATGATTGTCCAGGCCAAGAAGATGAACTGTGGTGTCATGGATACAGGTGTCCTGGCTTCTACCGCTGTCGTGGAAGTGAGAATACCATCTGTTTGCACGTGTATCACTTGTGTGATGGTCTACCACAATGTCCACGGCATGATGATGAACTGATGTGTGACGTCAATTGTCCTGAATCCTGCGTGTGTCATGGCCTGGCTTTCACCTGCCCTCACACCTTTCAGGTCAGCTCTCTTCCCCACAGCTGCGCTACCTGGAAGCCAGGGGCAGTGGTCTGCATCAGTCTGACATCTCCAACAGCATCATGCTCATCTATCTGGGCGTTCAGGCTTGCGGATGGAAGAAGCTGGCTAAATTCATTACCCAATATTCACAGCTTGGATTTAGGCAGCAACTTGCTGACTCGCGTCAACTTCAGCCATTTTGAGGCCCTGTTTCACCTTCGACAACTGAGCCTTGCAGACAATCCTATACCCAACAGTATTTTCAGTGTCCAGGCTGCAGTCAACCTACCGATGCTCCTCTGTTTCAATCTTTCTCAACTCCGAGTAGATGATCTCAACATGGATGTCCTGTCAACATCAGTGCCCAACTTGCAGGTCCTGGATTTGTCTCACGCTGGGATCCAGTCCTTGCAGGGGCGGACTCTACCTCATACACTTCGTGTTTTGAACTTGCTAGGAGGCCCCATCGCTGAATTTACCCCAGACTTCCTGAAAACTGTGAGCAATCTGATGCATGTGTCCGTGGACAACTTCAAGCTGTGTTGTCCTGCAGTTTTACCAGACAATTTCAAAGGCGAGTGCTTGGCCCCCGCGGACGAAATTTCCTCATGTGATGACTTGTTGAAGTCTAATGTTTACCGCTTTGCCTTAACCGTGTTTGCTTCCCTGGCAATTATCGGAAACATGGGCAGTTTCGTTTATCGCTTGTGTTTTTCAGCACAAAGAAACAAGATTGGTTTCTTTGTCTTTGTCTTTCATCTCTGTGTTTCTGACTTTTTCATGGGAATATATCTCGCTTTGATTGGAGAGTTGCAGATCGTATTTATGCTGGAGCTTATGTCTGGAGTGAGAGCCGATGGAAAACGACGAGCACCGTGTGCAAAGTCGCTGGATTGTTGTCGCTTCTGTCTCCTCTGAGGTGTCCGCCTTCCTCATCTGCATCATCACCCTGGACAGGTTCCTTGTACTTCACTTTCCTTTCAGCCAGATCCGCTTTGGAGCCACGTCAGCTCATATCGCTTGCATCATCATCTGGACACTGGGCTTCATCCTGGCCACTGTGCCTCTGCTCCCTCTGACGTCACATGGGAGTTTTTCACCCACACAGGTATCTGTATTCCACTGCCGATCACCGGAGCTGAATTTGCCGGTCACCTTTATTCATTCAGTGTTATGATCGTCTGCAACCTTCTCCTCTTTCTGCTGATAGCCGTGGGTCAGTTTCTCATCTACTGGTCCGTCAAAACTAACGTCATGTGAACAGAGAAGGCGGACTAGCAACAGTAGCGGCGAAAAAGTCAAGTCCAAAGACAGTGTCCTCGCCAGACGTCTTTTCACCGTGGCCGTGTCAGACTTCCTGTGCTGGTTTCCCATCGGTCTTTGTGGTCTGTTGGCAGCCATGGATGTCGTCATCCCATCCCAGCGGAGGTCAATGTGGCCATGGCCATTTTGGTACTGCCGCTCAATTCGGCACTCAACCCTTTTCTCTACACCTTAAATACATTACTAGAAAAACGGCAGAAAGCAGAAGAACTACGTTTCCAGAGGATGTTACACGCTCATCTGAAACAAAGGAGTTAAACTAGATTCCATCACAGCCTTCAGATACCTGGTTTTATGCCCAGACTGGCGATTTGGCATCATTTCTACTGTATCTTCAAATACATGATATCAAATCAGAGAAAGTGAGAAGACATTAATGTCATCAGTAAAAAAAAAAAAGGGTGTTCTGCATACATGCGAGCATGGGGGTGCTTGTGTCTGCTCATGGAAGTGTGTGTGTGTGTGTGTGTGTGTGTGTGTGTGTGTGGGGGTGGGTGGGGTGGGTGGGTGCGTGCGTGCGTGCGTGCGTGCGTGCGTGCATGCATGCATGCATGCGCGCGTGCGTGCGTGTGTGTGTGTGTGTGAGAGAGAGAGAATCTGTTTGTGCGTGTGTGTGTGTGTGTGTGTGTGTGGGGGGGGGGGTATGTGTGTATCTGTGTGTGCGCGTGCCTGTATGTGTATGCACGCGCGCGTTTGTGTATGCGTGTGTGTGTGGGTGAGAGAGAGAGAGAGAGACAGACAGACAGACAGACAGACAGACAGAGACAGAGAGAGAGACAGACAGACAGAGAGAGGGGGAGGAGGGTATAGTCCTGAAAATGAAATATGAATTTACATCAGAAAGTGCTTTCAACTCATAGCGGAATGGAATCGGTATTTTCTACATCAGCTCCAAAACCTAATGTCTGTATTTTCTCAAGGGAGCTTCAACTCCTTTAGCCATGCCTCACTGACCAGCTTGAATTAACGGACGAGGAGGGAGATGGTGTCTGCCAAGTGGGCCAAGAAATTAACGGACGAACGACGAAGGGGGAGATTGTGTCTGCCAAGTGGGCCAAGTAATTAACAGACGAAGGAGGAGATTGTGTCTGCCAAGTGGGACAAATAATTAACGGACGAATGGGGAGATTGTGTCTGCCAAGTGGGCCAAGTAATTAACGGACGAAGGGGGAGATGGTGTCTGCCTAGTGGGCCAAGTAATTAACGGACGAAGGGGGGAGATGGGTGTCTGCCAAGTGGGCCAAGTAATTAACGGACGAAGGGGGAGATGGTGTCTCCCAAGTGGGCCAAGTAATTAACGGACAAAGGGGGGAGATGGTGTCTGCCAAGTGGGTCAAGTAATTAACGGACGAAGGGGGGAAATTGTGTCTACCAAGTGGGCCAAGTAATTAACGGACGAAGGGGGAGATGGCGTCTGCCAAGTGGGCCAAGTAATTAAAGGGATGAAGGGGGAGATTGTATCTGCCAAGTGGGCCAAGTAATTAACGGATGAAGGGGGAGATTGTGTCTCCCAAGTGGGCCATGTAATCAAGGGATGAAGGGGGCGATTGTGCCTGCCAAGTGGGCCACGTAATTAAGGGATGAAGGGGGAGATTGTGTCTGCCAAGTGGGCCAAGTAATTAAGGGATGAAAGGGGAGATTGCGTCTGTCAAGTGGGCCACGTAATTAACGGACGAAGGGGGAGATTGTGTCTGCCAAGTGGGCCAAGTAATTAACGTACGAAAGGGGAGATTGTTCGTGCCAAATGGGCTAAGTAATCAACAGACGAAAGGGGATATTGTGTCTGCCAAGTGGCCCAAGTAATTAACGGACGAAGGGGGAGATTGTGTCTCCCAAGTGGGCCAAGTAATTAACGGACGAAAGCGGAGATGGTGTCTGCCAGGTGGCCCAAGTATTTAACGGACGAAGGGGGAGATTGTGTCTACCAAGAGGGCCAAGTAATTAACGAACGAAAGGGGAGAGATTGTGTCTGCCAAGTGGGCCAAATAATTAAGGGATGAAGGGGGAGATTGTGTCTGCCAAGTGGGCCAAGTAATTAACGGACAAAGGGGGAGATTATGTCTACCAAGTGGGCCAAGTAATTAACGGACGAAGGGGGAGATTTTATCTGCCAAGTGGGCCAAGTAATTAACGGACGAAGGGGGAGATTGTGTCTGCCAAGTGGGCCAAGTAATTAACGGACGAAAGGGGAAGATGGTGTCTGCCAAGTGGGCCAAGTAATTAACGGACGAAAGCGGAGATGGTGTCTACCAAGTGGGCCAAGTAATTAAGTGATGAAGGGGGAGATTGTGTCTGCTACGTGGGCCAAGTAATTAACGGACGAAAGCGGAGATGGTGTCTACCAAGTGGGCCAAGTAATTAAGTGATGAAGGGGAGATTGTGTCTGCTACGTGGGCCAAGTAATTAACGGATGAGGGGGGAGATTGTGTCTGTCAAGTGGGCCAAGTAAGTAACGGACGAAAGGGGAGATGATGTCTCCCAAGTCGGCCAAGTAATTAACGGATGAAAGGGGAGGAGATTGTGTCTGCCTAGTGGGCCAAGTAATTAACGGATGAGGGGGATATTGTGTCTCCCAAGTGGGCCACATAATTAAGGGATGAAGGGGGAGATTGAGCCTGCCACGTGGGCCACGTAATTAAGGGATGAAGGGGGAGATTGTGTCTGCCAAGTGGGCCAAGTAATTAAGGGATGAACGGAGAGATTGTGTCTGCCAAGGGGGCCACGTAATTAACGGACGGAGGGGGATTTTTTGTCTGCCAAGTGGCCAAGTAATTAACGGATGAAGGGGGGTGATGTGTATGCCAAGTGGGCCAAGTAATTAACGGACGAAGAAGGGGAGATTGTTTGTGCCAAATGGGCCACGTAATCATCAGACGAAAGGGGGAGATTGTGTCTGCCAAGTGGGCCAAGTAATTAACGGACAAAAACGGAGATGGTGTCTGCCAGGTGGCCAAAGTAAAGTAACGGACGAAGGGGGAGATTGTGTCTACCAAGTGGGCCAAGTAATTAACGGATGAAAGGGGAGATTGCGCGTCTACCAAGTGGGCCAAGTAATTAAGGGATGAAGGGGGAGATTGTGTCTTCCAGATGGGCCAAGTGATTAACGGACGAAGCTGGGATGGCGTCTGCCAGGTGGCCCAAGTACTTAACGGATGAAGGGAGAGATTGTGTCTGCCAAGTGGGCTAAGTAATTAAGGGACGAAGGGGGAGATTGTGTCTCCCAAGTGGGCCAAGTAATTAACGGACGAAAGGGGGAGATTGTGTCTGCCAAGTGGGCCAAGTGATTAACGGACGAAAGCGGAGATGGTGTCTACTAAGTGGGCCAAGTAATTAAGTGATGAAGGGGGAGATTGTGTCTGCCACGTGGGCTAAGTAATTAACAGATGAAGGTGGAGATTGTGTCTGCCATGTGAGCCCAAGTAATTAACGGATGAAGGGGAGATGGTGTCTGCCTAGTGGGCCAAGCAATTAAGGGATGAAGGGAGAGATTGTGTCTGACAAGTGGGCCAAGTAATTAAGGGATGAAGGGGGAGATTGTGTCTGCCAAGTGGGCCAAGTAATTAACGGACGAAGGGGGAGATGTGTCTGCCAAGTGGGGCCACGTAATTAACGGACGAAGAAGGGAAGATGGTGTCTGCCAACTGGGCCAAGTAATTAAGGACGAAGGTGGAGATTGTGTCTGCCAAGTGGGCCAAGTAATTAACGATGAAGGGGTAGATATTTTCTGCCAAGTGGGCCAAGTAATGAACGGACGAGGGGGAGATTGTGTCTGCCATGTGAGCCACGTAATTAAGGGATGAAGGGGGAGATTGTGTCTGCCAATTGGGCCAAGTAATTAATGGACGAAAGGTGGTGATGGTGTCTGCCAAGTGTGCCATGTAATTAAGGGCGGTAGGGGGAGATTGTGTCTTCCGAGTGGGCCAAGTAATTAAGGCATGAAGGGGGAGATTGCGTCTGCCAAGTAGGCCAAGTAATTAACGGACGAAGGGGGAGATTGTGTCTGCCAAGTGGGCCAAGTAATTAAGGGAAGAAGGGGGATATTGTGTCTGCCAAGTGGGCCAAGTAATTAACGAACTAAGGTGGAGATTGTGTCTGCCACGTGGGCCAAGTAATTAAGTGATGAAGGCGGTGATTGTGCCTGCCAAGTGGGCCAAGTAATTAACGGACGAAGGGGTAGATTGCTTCTTCTGCCAAGTGGGCCACGTAATTAACGGACGAAGGGGAGATAGTGTCTGCCATGTGAGCCAAGTAATTAAGGGATGAAGGGGGAGATTGTGTCTGCCAAGTGGGCAAAGTAATTAATGGACGAAGGGGGAGATGGTGTCTCCCAAGTGGGCCAAGTGATTAACGGACGAAGGGGGAGATTGTGTCTGCCAAGTGGGCCATGTAATTAACGGATGAAGGGGGAGATTGTTTGTGGCAAATGGGCCAAGTAATCAACAGACGAAAGGGTAGATATTTTCTGCCAAGTGGGCCAAGTAATTAACGGACGAAAGCTGGGATGGCATCTGCCAGGTGGCCCAAGTACTTAACGGATGAAGGGAGAGATTGTGTCTGCCAACTGGGCCAAGTAATTAACGGTCGAAGCTGGAGATTGTGTCTACCAAATGGGCCAAGTAATTAACGGACGAAGGGGAGATGGTGTCTCCCATGTGGGCCAAGTATTGACGGACGAAGGGGGAGATTGTGTCTGCCAAGTGGGCCAAGTATTTAACGGACGAAGGGGGAGATGGTGTCTCCCATGTGGGCCACGTAATTAACGGACGAAGGGGGAGATTGTGTCTGCCAAGGGGGCCAAGTATTTAACGGACGAAGGGGGACTTGGTGTCTCCCAAGTGGGCCAAGTAATTAACGGACGAAAGGGGAGATTGTGTTTGCCAGTGGGCCAAGTAATTAACGGACGAAGGTGGAGATTATGTCTGCCAAGTGGGCCACTTAATTAACGGACGAAGGGAGAGAATTGTGTCTGCCATGTGGGCCAAGTAATTAAGGGACGACGGGGAAGATTGTGTCTGCCAAGTGGACCACGTAATTAACAGACGAAAGCGGAGATGGTGTCTGCCAAGAGGGCCAAGTAATTAACAGAAGAAGGGGGATATTGTGTCTGCCAAGTGGGCCAAGTAATTAACGGACTAAGGTGGAGATTGTGACTGCCAAGTGGGCCAAGTAGTTAAGTGATGAAGGTGTTGATTGTGTCTGCCAAGTGGGCCAAGTAATTAATGGACGAAGGGGTAGATTGTTTTTCTGCCAAGTGGGCCAAGTAAATTAACGGACGAAGGGGGAGATTGTGTCTGCCATGTGAGCCAAGTAATTAAGGAATGAAGGGGGAGATTGTGTCTGCCAAGTGGGCCAAGTAATTAATGGACGAAGGGGGAGATGGTGTCTGCCAAGTGGGCCAAGTAATTAACGGACGAAGGGGGCGATTGTGTCTGCCAAGTGGGCCATGTAGTTAACGGACGAAAGGGGAGATTGTGTCTGCCAAGTGGGCCAAGTAATTAACGGAATAAAGGGGAGATTGTGTCTTCCAGGTGTGCGAAGTAATTAACGGACGAAGGGGGAGATTATATATGCCAAGTGGGCGAAGTAATTAACGGACGATGCTGGAGAGTGTGTCTGCCAAGTGGGCCAAGTAATTAATGGACGAAGGGGGAGATGGTGTCTCCCAAGTGGGCCAAGTAATTAACGGACGAAGGGGGAGATGTGTGTGCCAAGTGGGCCTAGTATTTAACGGACGAAGGGGGAGATGGTGTCTCCCAAGTCGGCCAAGTAATTGACGGACGAAGGGGGAGATTGTGTCTGCCAAGTGGGCCAAGTATTTAACGGACGAAGGGGGAGATTGTGTCTACGAAGTGGGCCAAGTAATTAACGGACGAAAGGGGAGATTATGTCTGCAAAGTGGCCAAGTAATGTAGGGATGAAGTGGGAGATTGTGTCTTCCAGGTGGGCCAAGTAATTAACGGACGAAGGGGGAGATTATGTCTTCCAAGTGGGCCAAGTAATTAACGGACGAAGGGGGAGATTGTGTCTGTCATGTGGTCCAAGTAATTAACGGACGAAGGGGGAGATTGTGTCTTCCATGTGGTCCAAGTAATTAACGGACGAAAGGGGAGATGGTGTCTGCCAAGTGGGCCAAGTAATTAACGGATGAAGTGGTGATTGTGTCTGGCAAGTGGGCCAAGTAATTAAACGGACGAAGGGGGAGATTGTGTCTCCCAAGTGGGCCAAGTAATTAACAGACGAAATGGAAGATTGTGTCTGCCAAGTGGTCCATGTAATTAAGGGATGAAGGGGGAGATTGTGTTTGCCAAGTAGGCCAAGTAATTATCGGATGAAGGTTGAGATTGTGTCTGCCAAGAGGGCCAAGTAATTAAGGGATGAAGGGGGGCTTGCTTGTGTCTGTCAAGTGGGCCAAGTAATTAAGGGATGAAGGGGGAGATTGAGCCTGCCAAGTGGACCAAGTAATTAACAGACGAAGGGGAAGATGGTGTCTGCCAAGTGGGCCATGTAATTAAGGGATGAAGGGGGAGATTGTGTCTGCCAAGTGGGCCAAGTAATTAACGGACGAAGGGGGAGATTGTGTCTGCCAAGTGGGCCAAGTAATTAACGGACGAAGGGGGAGAGATGTGTCTGCCAAGGGGGCCAAGTAATTAACGGACGAAGGGTGAGATTGTGTCTGCCAAGTGGGCCAAGTAATTAACGGACGAAGGGGGAGATTGTGTCTGCCAAGGGGGCCAAGTATTTAACGGACGAAGGGGGAGATGGTGTCTCCCAAGTGGGCCAAGTAATTAACGGACGAAAGTGGAGATTATGTCTGCCAAGTGGGCCAAGTAATTAACGGACGAAGGTGGAGATTATGTCTGCCAAGTGGGCCACTTAATTAACGGACGAAGGGAGAGATTGTGTCTGCCATGTGGGCCAAGTAATAAAGGGACGAAGGGGAGATTGTGTCTGCCAAGTGGGCCACGTAATTAACGGACGAAAGCGGAGATGGTGTCTGCCAAGTGAGCCAAGTAATTAACGGACGAAAGCGGAGATGGTGTGTCTGCCAAGAGGGCCAAGTAATTAACAGAAGAAGGGGGATATTGTGTTTGGCAAGTGGGCCAAGTAATTAACGGACTAAGGTGGAGATTGTGACTGCCAAGTGGGCCAAGTAATTAAGTGATGAAGGTGTTGATTGTGTGTCTGCCAAGTGGGCCAAGTAATTAATGGACGAAGGGGGAGATGGTGTCTGCCAAGTGGGCCAAGTAATTAACGGACGAAGGGGGCGATTGTGTCTGCCAAGTGGGCCATGTAGTTAACGGACGAAAGGGGAGATTGTGTCTGCCAAGTGGGCCAAGTAATTAACGGAATAAAGGGGAGATTGTGTCTTCCAGGTGTGCGAAGTAATTAACGGACGAAGGTGGAGATTATATATGCCAAGTGGGCGAAGTAATTAACGGACGATGCTGGAGAGTGTGTCTGCCAAGTGGGCCAAGTAATTAACGGACGAAGGGGGAGATTGTGTCTCCCAAGTGGGCCAAGTAATTAACGGACGAAGGGGGAGATTGTGTCTGCCAAGTGGGCCTAGTATTTAACGGACGAAGGGGGAGATGGTGTCTCCCAAGTCGGCCAAGTAATTGACGGACGAAGGGGGAGATTGTGTCTGCCAAGTGGGCCAAGTATTGAACGGAAGAAAGGGGGAGATGGTGTCTGCCAAGTGGGCCAAGTAATTAACGGACGAAAGGGGAGATTGTGTCTGCCAAGTGGGCCAAGTAATGCAGGGATGAAGTGGGAGATTGTGTCTTCCAGGTGGGCCAAGTAATTAACGGACGAAGGGGGAGATTATGTCTGCCAAGTGGGCCAAGTAATTAACGGACGAAGGGGGAGATTGTGTCTGTCATGTGGTCCAAGTAATTAACGGACGAAGGGGGAGATTGTATCTGCCATGTGGTCCAAGTAATTAACGGACGAAAGGGGAGATGGTGTCTGCCAAGTGGGCCAAGTAATTAACGGATGAAGTGGTGATTGTGTCTGGCAAGTGGGCCAAGTAATTAACGGACGAAGGGGGAGATTGTGTCTCCCAAGTGGGCCAAGTAATTAACAGACGAAATGGAAGATTGTGTCTGCCAAGTGGTCCATGTAATTAAGGGATGAAGGGAGAGATTGTGTCTGACAAGTGGGCCAAGTAATTAAGGATGAAGGTTGAGATTGTGTCTGCCAAGAGGGCCAAGTAATTAAGGGATGAAGGGGGAGATTGTGTCTGCCAAGTGGGCCAAGTAATTAACGGACGAAAGGGGGAGATTGTGTCTGCCAAGTGGGCCAAGTATTTAACGGATGAAGGGGGAGATTGTGTCTGCCAAGTGGGCCAAGTAATTAACGGAATAAAGGGGAGATTGTGTCTGCCAAGTGGGCCAAGTAATTAAGGGATGAAGGGGGAGATTGTGTCTGCCATGTGGTCCAAGTAATTAACGGACGAAGGGGGAGATATTATATCTGCCAAGTGGGCCAAGTAATTAACGGACGAAGGGGGAGATTATATCTGCCATGTGGTCCAAGTAATTAACGGACGAAGGGGGAGATTATATCTGCCAAGTGGGCCAAGTAATTAACGGACGAAGGGGGAGATTATATCTGCCAAGTGGGCCAAGTAATTAACGGACGAAGCTGGAGATGGTGTCTGCCAAGTGAGCCAAGTAATTAACGGATGAAGGGGGAGATAGTGTCTGCCAAGTGGGCCAAGTAATTAACGGAATAAAGGGGAGATTGTGTCTGTTGAGTGGGCTAGGTAAAGGTGGTTATGTGAGATTCGTAGTTGCCATCAGCACGTTTGTGACTGTCAATGGGTTATTGACACAGTAGAGCTGACCAGTCGGATTGTTGACAGTTCTTAACCTCTCTTGTCTGTCTGTCTGTCTGTCTGTCTGCATGCTGCACGGTTTTCTTGAACCAGAGAGCACAGGCGCAAGATTCTGAAACCCTTCCTGTTTGTTTACGATAGCCTGCACAAGCAATCCATGTTTTCTGTCGTCACACTCCCCACACAAATAAACATAGAAAACCACTAGCAACGTGGCCACAACAACGAATAAACATAGAAAAACCACTAGCAACGTGGCCACAACAAATAATCATACAAAACCACTAGCAACGTGGCCACAACAGATAAACATACAAACACCTAGCGACGTGGGCACAACAGATAAACATACAAAACCCCTAGCGACGTGGGCACAACAGATAAACATACAAAACCCCTAGCGACGTGGGCACAACAGATAAACATACAAAACACCTAGCAACGTGGGCACAACAGATAAACATACAAAAACCTCTAGCAACGTGGGCACAACAGATAAACATACAAAACCACTAGCAACCTGGGCACAAACAAATAAAACATACAAAACCACTAGCAACGTGGCCACAACAGATAAATATACAAAACCACTGGCAACGTGTACAAAAATCACTCGCAACGTGGGCACAACAAATAAACATACAAAACCACTAGCAACGTGGGCACAACAAAAACATACAAAACCACTGGCAACGTGGGCACAACAAATAAACATACAAAACCACTAGCAACGTGGCCACAGTTCTCTGACAATCTACCTTTCTCGATCTTTTGGGGAGATTGTAGCCGGATCAGTAGAGAATGCGGTGTGTGTGTGTGTGTGGAGGGGGAGAGGGGAGGGGGGCAGTGGGGGTTCCGGATCCCTCATGCTCCTCCTCCACTCCTTTCCAAGCAAGCGTTATCATTTTGCTGAGTTGCCTCCCTCCCTCCAATGAGGATGGACCCTCCAGATCCCCGTTGGACCCCCCTCCCCCCAACCGCTCCTGTGTAATTCAACTCCCCACTTCACCCCATCCCTCTTATCCCTGGCTGGGAAAAATGTCACTGGCTGGCACCAGGCGTGAAATCCCTCTGCTTCTGGGGTGCGAAAGATCCACCACATTGTTTGTGTGGTATCAGGCACCAATGACAACGATCTGTTGAAAAAGGAAAAGCAGTATTCTGACAAGAGTTCGTCATCCCTTACTTAAGAACATTGGAAACTCCAAAATGGTGGAAAACGAATCTCTCCTTTATCGCCTACTGTTTAGGACCCCGGTCCCCCCCCCCCCCCCCCCCCACCCCACCCCACCCCCCCCCCCCACTTCCTTCCCCTCACTCCAGCCTCCGAGCTTTTCACAACGTCCGCCATTTTGCTTTGTTGTATTTGATCCTTGGGCGTGTTGTTCTCCTTTTGCTTCCTGAGACAGGACACCCACCACCTGGTTTGGATCCCTCACCCCCACCCCTTCCACCATTGCTGTGACTGATCTGGCTCTGCCTCGTCACCCACCTCCTCCACCTCACGCCAGTCTGAGCTCTACCCCACCTCCCCCCTGTCTGTTCTCTCCCTTTTGCACACACACACACACACACACACACACACACACACACACACACACACACACACACACACACACGCACGCACGCACGCACGCACGCACACACACACACATACACACACGCGCGCGCGCGCGCGCGCGCGCACACACACGCTCACACACGCACACGCACACACACACACACTCTCTCTCTCTCTCTGTCTGTCTGTCTCCACCCACCTGCGCTCTCTCTCTTTCTCTCCACCCACCTACATCTCTCTCTCACACTCTCTCTCTCTCTCTCTTTCTCTCCCTCCCCTCTCTCTCTCTCTTCTCTCTCTCTCTCTCTCTCCACCCACCTACATCTCTCTCTCACTCTCTCTCTTTCTTCTCCTCCCCCCCTCTCTCTCTCTCTCTTGATCTCTTTCTCTCTCCATCCACATGCTCCCCACTTCTCTCTTCTTTCTCTGTCTGTCTGTCTGTCTGTCTCTCTCTCTCTCTCTCTCTCTCTCTCTCTCTCTCTCTGAGACTTATAATTACAGCCCGAATATCTGGCACTCTGTTCAGCCACCCGCCTGCGGTTAGTCGGGCTGTTGAGTTCAAACCAAGACAGTACTGTCTTTGGTTCAAGCACGGTGCAGATCAAAATGGGTTTCACGTAACACTAGCAGTGGGAGCCCATTTGTGTGAGTGATTTGATTCGGAGCTATGTAGCTCACATGTGCAGACGCGCTGTGGCTCGCACACACCAATGGCGCTGGAATGTGTCTTGCGGAATGCGTGTGTGTGTGTGTGTGTGTGTGTGTGTGTGTGAAGTTTCACGGATCATTTCTTTGCAATTCTTCCTGGTTGGTCGGGATATCGAGTGCTAGGAGATATTCGATCGAAAGTTTGTTTGTTTGTGTGCTTGTTTTTTGAAGGGGTGTGTGTCTGCGTGCAGTGTATCTGTCAGAGTATTTGGGTGTTGACGTTACGAGTGTGTGTGTCAATTTGGTAAGTATTATCATGTTTGGTTTAAATCCTAGATCAAGTGGTTGAAAGGAAAACTCAATTACCAGTTAGGGGATTTCCGCTGTAGGCATTCACTGGCACTAAATGGTTTCTCTCTGATTTATTAGCTTGCGTATAAGGATCAAAATGAAGTGTGAAAACATGAAGAGCGAAAAGGTTTTTTGTTTTGTTTTGCTTTTGTTTTTAAGCTCAGTGCTGGTCACGAAAGACCATGTTTGTTATGTGCAGTAGAATAGCAAATCTCTGCACGTCCATCTGTCTGTCTGTCTGTCTGTCTGTCTCTCTCTCTCTCTCTGTGAGTGTGTGTGTGTGTGTGTGTGTGTCTCTCTCTCTCTCTCTCTCTCTCTCTCTCTCTCTCTCTCTCTCTCTCTCTCTCTCTCTCTCTCTCTCTCTCTCTCTCTCTCTCTCTCTCTGTTCCACCTCCGCCCTGATTCAAGACTATTCCGCATGAGTGGTAAAGACTTCCTGAATGCTCTCATGTAGGTAGGGGCCTATGTGTGTGTATGCACTGCGGGCCTGACCCTGCTATGACCAACCTGTTCTGTGTCTGTCTGTCTGTCTGTCTGTCTATATGTTTGTAGTTTGTCTGTCTCAATCTGTCTCTCTGTAGTTTGTCTGTCTCAATCTGTCTCTCTGTAGTTTGTCTGTCTCAATCTGTCCCTCTGCCTCTCTCAGTCCCTTTCTTTCTTTAGGTTTCTTTCCGAGGTGTACATAAATTGTTCAGCGGTAATAGAATACTACACACAAGACTGCTGTGCCAACACGCCTATGCTATACTCACTATACAGGTGTGCACGTACCGCATCGGTTGGTATATCTGAGCGAGTAAACATTCATGTGTGTGTGTGTGTGTGTGTGTGTGTGTGTGTGTGTGTGTGTGTGTGTGTGTGTGTGTGTGAAAGTGTGTGTGTGTGTGTGTGTGTGTGTGTGTGTGTGTGTGTGTGTGTGTGTGTGTGTGAATGTGCATGTGTGAATGTGTGTGTGTGTGTGTGTGTGTGTGTGTGTGTGTGTGTGTGTGTGTGTGTGTGTGTGTTGCACTGCTGAAGTTGATTACATAATTTCTGTTTGTTTGTTTGTTTGTTTGATACCCACTTTTTTTGTACTTCTCTGAAATGAGAAAGATCGAAAGAAAGAAAGAAAGAAAGAAAGAAAGAAAGAGAGAAGAAAAGGGCAAAAGAGGAGAAAAGAAAAGAAAAGAAAAGAAAAGAAAGAAAGAAAGAAAGAAGGAAAGGAAAGAAGAGAAAAGGGAAAAATGATGGCTTTTTTTTTCTTTTTTTTTTCGGGGATGAGGGGGTGGGGTGGGGAGATGTTACAAAAGCACAAACGTTGGCGCATTTCAAACATTACTACCTGCCAGGTAGAATATCTCTTTAACGGTCACTGATCTAGGGTTTAATCTTCTTATTCGTTCTGCTGCACACACACACACACACACACACACACACACACACACACACACACACACACACACACTTTTGCCTTTGAGTTGTTAATGATGACGTTGTTCTTGTGTGTTAATGACAACGATGATGTTGAAAGTAGTTTTGGTTTTGTTAATATCATTCGTGTGGATGATGATATTAATGTCGATTTTTGTTGTTTTTGATGATCATGACGACGACGCCAATTCTAACCTTCAGATGATGATGTTGTTGATAATCTTGATGTTATTGTTTTTGATAACAGTTATGTCAGTGTTGCTGTAGATATTGATGGTTTGCTGATGATGATGATGTTGATTTCATTGTTGATGATGACGATGACAACGACGACAACGATGATGTTGTTGTTGTTGTTCTTGTTGTTCTTGTTGTTGTTGCTGTTGTTGTTGTTGTGTTGTTGTCGTCGTCGTCGTCGTCGTCGACATCGTCGTCGTCGTATCCTGGCTAAAAGATTCCAGGGATCATGCGAACTGCCGAAGCACTTGAACGCTATGGTACAAATGTATCAGTTATACGTGTGTGAAAGTTTTTTATTACCCTGCCACGTGGGCAGCCACACTCCGACTTCGAGGGATTTTGGAGACTGATGGCGTTATGCTAGGAGCTTGTCACGACTGAAGACAATCCACGCATAACTATGCAGAGCATAACAACATTTTGATGTTGCCTTGGTGTTCTAGCCTATGTCAGTTGGTCTGACACAGCATAACGACGTTTTGATGTAGCCTTGGTGTTTTAGTCTATGTCAGCTGGTCTGACACAGCATAACAGCGTTTT
>JADBJO010010275.1:0-5000 GCA_016801955.1 Conus betulinus
GTGGTTTGTCCGGCACTGGAATAAAGTGTACTGCAATATGTACACTGTAACACGCAGTATTCAGTCATATACTATCTTCAGCTCTGATGTGGTCCCATCTGGTCACAACATCGGTGGGAGTATAATTATGTACACAAAGTTTGGTTCAAGGTTATGACAGGAGCCCGTATTGAAATTCTTAAAGAGTGTTTGACTGCAGTCTAGCTGTCGTGGGTACGAGCCCTTCGCAGAGTGAGATGCCTACGATCTGAAAGCCTGTCTGTCCACCCAGCCGCAGGTGAGTACCTGGCTCAGATCAGGTGAAGCTAAGGTGGCAAAAAAGAGGAATGATCTCCGTCTTCGATAGTTCCATTCCCCCGATCCGGAATAGTTCAGTTTGGTAGAGTGCCGGACTCGTAATCTTGGTGATCCTAGGGTTGCGGGTTCGAATCTCCGCCGGGGCGTTTCGGTACAGGGGGATTTTCCCCTCGGAGTTAACATTGGTTCTGACTCCATTTCCCATACAGCCCTTCGAATGAGACTCTAAACCGAGGTTCCGTGTGTGAACGCACGCATAACATCTTGCACACACGTAAAATCCCATCACCGACTTTCGGAAGAGTAGGCCAGTTGGCCGTTGGTATGGATGACACGTACACATAGCATGCACCCTGCGTGAGAAATGGTAAGAATGAAGAAAGTAAGGAAAATGAGCGAACGATATTGAACGATATTGACTGGATGACACGGGAAACGACTGAATGAACGCCAGCTGGTAGCTCTTTCAGTCGGCACTACCCAGGTAGGCAGCCCGTTGTGTAAAGATGTGTTAATTATAAAGCGCTTAGAGCTTGGTCTCTAGCCGAGAATAGGCGCTATATAAGTATTCTATTTATTATTATTATTATTATTATTATTATTATTATTATTATTATTATATTGATCAAGGAGGCGTTGTTGTTGTGATGTTGTTGTTTCCCCACGGTCTTTACACTATAGGAGTGTAAGCTTTATCAAAACCATTGTTCCATACACAACATGAAAACGTTGTTTGTACAGGAGGTTCCTACTGATGAAGCATTAGTTTCAAAACATGAACGTTTTCGACTTCGCTAGCTACACTTTCGAGCATCTACATTCGGATGCACGACCTTTGAGCTCTCTCTCGCTCTCTCTCTCTGAATGTCTCTCACTCTCTTTCTCTCTCTCTCTGAATCTCTCTCTCTCTCTCTCTCTCCTCTCTCTCTCTCTCTCCTCTCTGAATCTCTCTCTCTCTGAATCTCTCCTCACTCTCTCTCTCTCTCTCTCTCTCTCTCTCTCTCTCTCTCCCGCTCTCTCTCTCTCTCTCTCTCTCTCTCTCTCTCTGAGAATGGCATCATCCACTAAACTTGCATACAAGAAAACGAAAAAGGCAGAAGACAAAAGCTTGCAAACAGAGCAGATGGAAACATCTCCTACGATGTGAAATAAGCCCTGAAGGTGGAATGAAAGAAAAAGAGAAAGACCAAAAGACAGAAAGAAGAAAAGAAAGAAAGAAAGACAAAAGGCACGATGAAAGAGGAAAATGATTGAATTAATGAACGTAAGAAAGACGGAATCGAGGTAAAATGAAAATAAATCACAAAGGCAAATTCGTTTGTTTGAAGCTTTTCTTGCTGATCTATTCCCCAAATCACTTCACCGACATATACACCCCTTATCCACCCACCCCTCCCCCGCTGCTGACTCCTCCCCCCCCCCCCCCCCCCCACCTCCCTTTTCTTTTTTTTTTGTTCTCTTGCTACTACCACCATTATCTTCATCGCCGCCGCCACAGTACCATCCACGTGTTCAGGAAACGGCCGTCACAACTTATATAGCTGAAAGCCTGATGGGGTCTACAGAGAGAGAGAGAGAGAGAGAGAGAGAGAGAGAGAGAGAGAGAGAGAGAGATGTGTGTATGTGTGTGTGTGTATGTGTGTGTGTATGTGCGCGCGCGCGCTCGCAGGGCCTGAAGGGGGGGGGGGAGGGGGGGGAGGGGAGGCGGGAGTGGCTGAAGGGCGGAAATAAAGCAGGAGAAAGAGGGGGAGAGAATGAGGTGGCGAGAGGCGGGAGTGGCTGAACAGGGTCATAGGGTTGGAAGACGAGGGGAGAGGGTGTGTGAATGTAGGGGGGGGGGGGGGGGGGGGGGGGGGGGGAGGGGGGTTAGATCCAGAAGGAGATGCAGCCCATGGCTTACCCTTGTGGTCCAATTTTACAAGAAGCGAGAGGAAGAAGGGAGAAACGGAAGAAGCAGGGGGGGGGAAAATGCAATACCAAGATCAAGAAGAGTGGCAAAAGCAAACAACTGCAAAGGGAGCAACAGACACATTTGCTGCTGTTTTTGCTTCTGCGGCTTTTCTTCTCCCACTTCTTCTGCCTTTACTCCTTTCCTTAACAAATGCAGCAATATACAATGCGATAACAGCGACAAAGTAGAAAGAAAGAGATATGTATTGAATTGAATTTTTAAAAAAGCAAAATGAAAATATACCACGTCAACTACAGTTGGAGAAAGGGAAGCGGATAAGTTGGATTTTTTTTCTTAAGGGGGTTGGAATCATATTATTGGAGATCGAAAGATGGGGAGAGATCGAACCTACTCAAGTTGTGAGAGTCCTCGAATTATGATACCGACAATAAACACGTCTTCCTTTAAGAAAAGAAAAAAAATCTGCTATGCCACTCTAAACAGTTCAAGGGAAATACACCATAGAAATACAATGACATTCAGAGTTTTGTTCCATTGAAAATATTCATCATGAAAGATGGCCGTTTGCGAAAACCTGTCAAGAAGCAACGTCACAAAAATGGATCGCCACAAAAGGTAATGGACTCGTATAGCTTTTTTTTTTAACGTTTGAATAGAACCAAGAAGAAAAGCTGAAGCCAAAGGCATCATCTGCAAATGTTTGAAATGTTAAAACATTAGTTTCTGGACAGTAGTGCATAATAGGTACGTCACCATTTGAAAAAGGCCGACACTGAATGAGAACAGCATTTTTTTTTATGTTAATCTATATGCAGACCCCCCCCCCCTCCCCCCCCCCCCCCCACCCCCCTTCCCCCAACCGCGGTAATTTCCTGTCAGCTACGTCTATGACCTCATTTGCGATAATTGCACTACCAACACAACTACTTTCTTCTTCTTCTTCTTCTTCTTCTTCTTCTTCTTCTCTTCTTCTTCTTCTGCTGCTGCTGCTGCTGCTGCTGCTGCTGCTCTCCTCCTCCTCCTCCTGCCTCCTGCTTCTTCCTCCTTCTTCCTTCTTCTCTCTCTCTCTCTCTCTCTCTCTCTCTCTCTCTCTCTCTCTCTCTCTCTGGCATCCAGAAACATATCAACATATATGGGAGCATGATTCTTCAGCACTAGCGTCACGGGGCAAAACAGTCCACAAAGGGCAACCTGCCGAGTTTGGATTCGCAATGTGGGCCCCGAAGACTCCACTGGGCTATGTGGTTGGATTTGAACCGTAACAAAAATGCTGTAGGGTTTAACTTCCTGTGAGCGCACGAGTTTGTGAATGGGTGACTCTGTTGTCACTAATCTGATCACAGAGCTCCCAAAAGATCTGGCAGAGGATTTGTTTCACCAATAACACAAAACACATACAAACAAAGAATATGTATGCCCTCAACTAGTAACAAGACTATAACAGCAGCAAAACAAATCATCTCAGCCTCTAAAATTGACCGTTTCTGCGCAGTTCTAGGATGGTAGATCAAGCGCGTTTGCATGAGGGCTACGATGCATGAATCAAGCATTTAGCAAGGTATCAACTTCGTATGTTAATCCGCATGGAAATCTCCATTCAATTTCACAACAGCGTACGTATATACAAAAGGCAATCATTGGTAAACGAACAACAATCAAACAAAGAGCAAGCAAGCAAACAAACAGAACAACCAAGCAAGCAAACAAACAGAGAACCAGCTACAAACCATCAGAAGATGTGGCGAAGGTAAGAGGTATCCTTATTTTCCTCCAGATTCCTAAGCCTGCCCTTTTCAATAAATCCCAGAGAAACTTTACACGGTGGTGTATCCACAGACAATGATGATTTAATCTCTATTTTTTCCCCAGTAAACGAAGTACATATCTACGAAACGAGGCGAATTGTTTTTGAACTTTCACAGCGTAACTTACGATGGCATTCCCCTGTTTTAACACACAGAGAGAACTTCGGTAGGCAGGGGAAGCATCAAGAAATCCACACCTGACGTAGGAAGTTTTTATTTGAGCTTTGAAAATAAGTATTCATGTCCTTGAAGCTGGTCCGACTGCCTTTCTGAAGAAAGGGGAACAGGCTGCACAGGAGTGATCCGAGCCACCTGATCCCAAGATGTACGTATATTGTCTGTTGCAGCATGCGGAGAAGAAGAAGGGGCACGCTTGATCACAGAACCGACTGACCCTAAATGCCGAGTGTTCGTGGTCTGATGGCATGAAAGCAGTGCTGTCCGCATAGTGCTGAATTGAGCTTGTGTGTGTGCTTGTGGGGGGGGGGGGGGGGGGGGGGGGGAGGGGGGGGAGTGGGGTCCACTTCATCCACTTCAGACGGGACAGGCTGATGGTCAAGCGCTGGCAGCCAGGTCATCGAGATCCCTCCGCGTGCATTGATCGCTCTCACTTACTGAGGCCTTTAACCTCAAGGGAGAGAATGCCATCAGTGTATAGACTCGGGGCTCTCCTCTCTGCCCCTGTACAGATTGCCTCCCTTCTCTGTCTCCTTCCTGCTTCAGTGCCTCCCCTTTAGCGGCTGTATCTAGATCGTGTCCTCATTCATCTCCCCTACATTTCCCAGGTCACACCCTGATAGGGGATGTCAGCTGCTGCCTTCAGCCTTCCTTCCCCTTCCAAGTCTGTGTGATAACTGGCTCCTGTCCCGTCCTTGGTCTCAACTCTTCATAGCTGATCTTGTCTTGTCACGGGAAGTTCGAAATGCGCCGTGGACAGGTGTTCATGAAAGTCTTTATCTTCTGCTGCATTCGTTTGGTCTTCTTTA
>JADBJO010010275.1:35000-37500 GCA_016801955.1 Conus betulinus
GTGGGTGGCATGGTGAGAAAAGGGCTGACAGTAACCAACCCCGCGCTTAAACAGCCAAAAGAAGGGGCATAAAACTCACTTGAGAGACTGCTCTTGCACGGGGAAAAAAAAGAATTTTTCATTTTACACATCTTGTGTCGCCAGCAAGCTTGATGCAAAACAGGCACAGTTAACGCAACTTTTGCACTTTTTATCCCGCGCGTAACGAGGTCACCAAGACCCCCGTGCGCACTACCAGTTGACACCAGCTGGATTACACACTGCTGTGTGAGATTCCATCATTGGTTGCCGCATAACAAAAAAAAACAATGTTTTTTGAAGGGATGAATCAACCCCCTGTGTGCATACTGTTCCGGCCCCCGAAAAGAAAGTATATATCCCGGGTCCGATGTTAGAGCCTTGGAACATGCAGGACCAGTTTCTTTTGTTTTTCAGTTCCAATTGCCATTCTTTGAAAAAAACATTCTGGCTTTGTTTGTGTTTTTTTCAGGGAAAAGGGGTATGAAAAAAAAAACCATCCCAGACAGACGTAAACACTCCGTAACGGAGATTGATGCAAATACAGCACGCAGTCCGGACTTTTTTTAAATTAAACACCTTGAGAGGGAAAATTTATGCCATACAAAACAAAAGTCGACTCGAGTTTCTTTTACAGTAAGCTAAAGTCGACTGAAAACTGTAAGCAACCGATAATGCAAAAACTCAGACAAGAAAATTTGAATGTGTTAATGTAGACTCTCTAATATAAAAAACTCTCTAAATAAACTCACCGCATTGAAAAAAATAAATCAGTAATAAACGACCATTTACTAGCGTGGAGTATGAGAAGATTCGAGATCGCTCGTTCTTCGTTTTCATTGTCCTGAATGTTGGTTTTTTTTTTTGTTTTTTTTCCTACCTGAAGAAGACCTAGGAGGTCGAAACGGTAGTGTTCTGTTTTGTAATCTGTTTGTCCATATTGTCGTGCAGAAGCAATAAAAGTATAATTCTTTAAAAAAAAAAAAAAGGAAAAAAAAAAAGCTTTACCTGCCACCTGGTACCGTGATGAATAAAACACACTGACTGTCTCTCCTTCTTTGTCCGTCATTGACAGTCATGCCATGCGCCCGTTATCCATCGCCTAAGCAAATTTGAAAAGTTCGAGATAAAATCACCGTAAAAAGAAAAAAAAATCACTGCCAAAAAAGAAAAAAAGAAAAAAAAGAACCTAGACAAACGAGTCACAAGACAAAACACGACGCGTTTTGACCTCTTAGGTCTTCTTCAGGCCAGATACACAACACTCAGGACACATGAAAATGAACGAGCAATCACTTACCTTCATCCAGATCAGCCAAGATGTTTGTGATTCGTTTGCTTACGGTTTTTTTTTTTTGTTTGTTTGTTTTTTTGGCCGTGCGTTATCAATAACTTTTCACACACACACACACACACACACACACACACACACACACACACACATACACCGCACGCACCAGGCATCAATCACATGGCTGGGGAATAAAAAAGAGAGAGGGGGGGGGGGGGGGGTGGGGGTGAGAATCTTACAATAACTTTTCAAATTTGTTTAGATTTTCGCCTGCAGTCGCGCCTCACTTTGCCACGCGCGATCCATCCCCTCCCCCCCCCCCTATCCCCCTCCCCCCCCCCCCCCCCCCCCCCCCCCAGACGCTGCGTATCATCACACGTCAAACCATTACACTTTGCATTCGAACGTCTGTCGGTAAACAGAACACAGGTCTGCGTGGCGAACAAGTATCGACAGAATAAAATAAAGAAAAAAGAAGAAAAATTTAAAAAAACAAAAAAAAAGGTGGAAAAAAAAACAGGCTGATGGAGGCCCCCCATTTAAAAACAAAACACACACACACAAAAAAAGAAAACTTGCCACAAAAAAGACGCAAAAATAGGGGGTTGGAGGCGAAAAAAAAAAAAAAAAAAAACATCAGAGGCTTAGCGTGTCGAGGGCACACCATTACGGAAGGTGGGCCCATCCTCCCTCGCCTTCTACTGCCTTGACGTCCCCCTGAATGGAGTCATGTACACATCATTATTCATTCTGGGGTGGGCAGAACAGGGTTGTCAATCTGTCTAAAAAAATATGGCCCAGGTATAATATAATAATAATAATAATAATAATAATAATAATAATAATAATAATAATGATGATGATGATGATGATAATAATAACATAGCATTTAGGAAGCGCCTTGCCAAAGGTTCTAGTCGCGGACACCTCAGTGGCAGAGCACCCACGCCGCTCATTCCGACAGCCCGTCCACAGCCACAGTCCCGGTGTCGCGTGAAATCTGGGAACGTGATATCTGGGAAGGCTTCCCAGATATCACAGATTTTTTTTTAAAGAACGCGTTCTGAAAATGTACTGTGATATCTGGGAAGGTCCGTGATACCTGAGAAACGTGGTCTTTCAGAGCTCAGAAGGGCAGAACGAAGACGAAAAAGAATGGATTTTCGAGATAAGGTAGGGAAACAATTCATT
>JADBJO010010275.1:42500-47500 GCA_016801955.1 Conus betulinus
CCTTCCTCGGTACTGAGGAGACTTTGTACATTTCTGTCCTTACCTGGGCTGGAATTCAATCACGTTCGAGAAAATTAGGTCAAAGGAAGATACATCGTTCACCTTGAGTGTACCATTCTGTAACCCGCTGGGTGTTATGCCTGTCAGAAACTTGGAATGAATATTCTTTTCAGTGACATATACGGTCACCTCTGGTCGATGTTTACGTCTATTCGTCAAAGTTTTGGCAATATATTCTGAGCTGAGCATTTTAACTTTTCGAACTCCGGCTATAAATAAAAAGTTGGCTGGTGTAGTCTAGACTGTTCTTTCTCAATATAAATATTTGTATCAAAGTCTGATGTAAGGGTTTGCAAACTGAAATGTTCAACTTTTTTTTTTTTTTTTCAAACCCAATTTATTTTAATGCTTTTGAAAAGTACCGTATGCTTCTTTTATTTGGGGTTGCTGCTAAAGAAAAGAAAAGAGAAAAGGGAAGGAGGGCTGTATAAAATCAGTTCGAAACCGAGAAGGTAAAGTAGGTAATGCAACACAAATGTATGATTCAGGATATCAGCAAACTCATTTTTTTTTATCTTTTAACTCCGTATAACCTATACTGCATGTTTCTTAAGCTCCACATACACAAGCTTTGTTTTCTGTTTTATGTTTTTATATAAGGTACAAAAAAAGTTTCTGCCGTGAATTTATTATTTTCCTAAATCCTAAACAATTCTGTTGTATGGATAAGTTCCGATAAGTATAGCCATAGACATAGAAAAAAAATTATGCCTATGGCTATGCTTTTGGGAACCTATCCATACAACATTTTGGTTTTCATACTAGACTATTAAACCTGATATTCGGCATATTCATCCAGCATAACTAGTGTCATTATGCGTGACTTCTCAAATCTGTACAGAGTAAAATGTGAAATCATTTGCAAATTGTCAGTTTCAGATTCCATATCTCCTGTTTGTATGCCTTTAAATTTTGGTTCCTTCACATCATTCAGAGGTTTCTAGCACATGTTGAAATCATAAAAGATTGGGGAATAGGACCGCCTTGTGTAAGCACACGATTAAACTCAAAGCATTCTTTTAAGTTTTCCATTAGCCCATACACAAGAAAGCCATTTTTCGCCGAAAGTGAATTCCAGGCGTAGAACAGAAAAAAAAAATCCTTGGTACTTCATGATAAAAGAACAGGGAACAATACTGCCAAATGCTTTTTTTTTCAAAAATTAAATTGGATTTTCCTTTCTCTGTTTAATACGTGACATTGTACTAAAGTTGTATTTATTCTTACGTAATTGCTGTCAATTAACTTTGGCAGTGCCATTTTCATTTTCGCGGCTACACATGATAATAGAATTTCAAAAACAACGTTCAGTAGTGATACATGTTTCCAGGTGTTAAACTCTTCTTTGTCTGATCTGTCTTTTGGAATGCACACGACTATTCCCTGTTTCTGCAAGACATGCCATTCCTCCACATTGAAGCCACGAAATCGTTTCCCCCCTATGCCACTCTGAAGACACGCAATTATCTTCCGTATGATTTGTATCAAAAGAGTTTCTAAAACGTTAATAATTATCTATAACAAGGTCTAGGTTTGACTACAGCATGACGTCAAGCTAATCTTTGTCAGTTCCTAATGAGTACTGTCTTTTAATATCTTGCATCGCCATTTTCTCCTCCGACTTTTACCGCCGTGCCTTCAATGGTGAGGGTGTTTTGATTCAACGTAGCAAAAAACACTCTGGCTACCACTTCACTTAGAAGCCACAGTAGATAACACAGCTTCAGAACGATCTGATGTGTAAGATCTCGTTGCAAAGTGAGGCGACTGCAGGCGGAAATCTAAACACATTTTTCAAATGTAATTCATAGCGAACCGCCAAGAAACTGTAGACAAAACACGACGCGCTTCGACCTCTTAGGTCTACTTCAGACAAGACACAAAACACTCCGGACAACGAAAATGAACGAGCAATCACTTAAGTTTACGTTTTCTTGGCAGTTCGCTAGTAATTACATTTAAAAATCTGGTGTGTAAGTTTACTTCTCGTGACATTTTCAGACTGCCCAGACTGTCTGAAACCCGGATGTAAATCAAGTCTGCCTTGCTGAAATGAAGTTGATCTTTTCTGCGTTTATCTCGGTAGATCTGGATCAAGGTTTCTCCACAGAGATGGGAACCACCATCTATCCATCAGTGGGAGCAACAGGATCTCTCTGCACCGTTAGTGCCTGCCGATAAACGTACCGGTCCTTCTCAATGTCCAAAAAACTATTTTGCGCATCGCCACAGCATCTTAGCTGGTAATAATTGAAACGTTATTGAAATGTGATCCTCACAGGTTATAAACAAACAAAAAAACCCTGAAACGACTTGATTCTGAGATGGTGACCAAGGAGCAGCTTCCAGCTGTCAGTTCAATGTCAAAAAAAAGCCATTTCTATCTTTACACGTTTGGTGAACATTCATTCAAAGGTATCACGAAATACTACAGTCCCTTCAACACTACTGCCGTCCAATCGCCGTGCTAAGTTTTACACACTCACCCGATTTTAGTATATGGTTGTTGATTGTGTAGTACGTGGGTTTTCTATCTATCTGTCTATCTATCCATCTCTGTATCTATCTATTTATATTTAGATAGATAGATAGCCAGATAGGTAGATCGATAGATAGATCAATAGATATCTTGTACAATTTTGCTGTGGGGGAAAACAAGTGCAGGCTAACAATTAGTTCGTTATTATTCTATTTTCAGCAAAGATGATAAAAAGAAATTAAAAGGGGTGGGAGGCAAGGTGGGAAGAAACGGGAGAAGAAAGAAAATGAGAACGAAAACTCAGCGAAATGTTGTAAATATCAAACCATTCACTAGCAACATATGGAGGGCATTGTAATCCATCTCGAAGACAGAACCATTCATATCGCCCCTGCTCTGAGGCCTTTCGTCCGCTGGACTGGACTCATCAGGGAGGTACGGGTGATTGAGTCTGTGCTCCCTTGGCATCAAATGGAGTTATACCACAGTGTGTTTAATTTTGTGGTATTCTTACCATCAAAGGTTTTCAAAAACAGAATATCTATATCTATCTATCTATCTACATATCTATCTGTCTATCTGTCTGTCTGTCTGTATATCTATCTGTGTATACAGAGGATCTATTCTCTCTCTCTCTCTCTCTCTCTCTCTCTCTCTCTCTCTCTCTCTCTCTCTCTCTCTCACACACACACACACACACACACACACACACACACACACACACACACACACACACACACACACACACACACACGTATATTTAAACATCTTTTTTTTTCTACAGGCTCCTCGTCCTTCAAAGTTATTATTACAAACACAAACATCTTTTTTTATATTCATTCTTATTTCTCGATGTCTTTCAGATTCCGCCATTTCGCTGTAATTGCTATCTTCTAAACTTTACACAGAAAACTTTGCCCATCAGAGCCTGTCGATTTAGAAACAAAATCACAGATTTGATAACAAAGAACAAAATTCGAATGGACACCCGTTTGAATTTACAAAAAAAAAAAAGAAATGTGTGTAAAAACAAACAAAAATTACACACACACACACACACACACACACACACACACACACACACACACACCAAGATTGCTGAATTGAACTCAGTTCGCGCCGCATCACATATTTATCAGGTGTGTTTCCTCACCTGGTTATGGGGTCTCTTGATTTGCAGAAAGGACTGTCTTAATTTTTCCCTGCTGTCTTGCTATCATGCACTTCCGTTCTATACTTTACATGCTTACGTAGCAGGCATCCGCGCTGGGCACAATGGTTTAGCCTGGGTTTGGAATGAGCTTTGAACATTAAGCTGTGTGGCCTATCATGTCCTTTCAAGTTCTTTACGAACACTGTCTTGGTAAAATTGACTATCTAAGTTTTTAAACACACTTTTATACCGATAGGGGCCGCCCTGCTGCTTTTTTTTTTTTTAACTGCTAGAAAACATGTTTTCTTTACTAGTGGGAGAGTTCATATAAACATCAGCCTCATCTTCATACTCTTCCTGAGTTGGCTCATTGGCAATAAAAAGTAACAAAGCTAGAATGTACTGGAACAATATGCCAGCTGAAAGGCTATTTTTATACATTTGTTTTGTAATATCTCACGAATAACAGCCCAAACTCCTTCTGCACTTTCATAACTAACTTATTTGTTCATGAGTTAGTATATTTTTCCCTTCTCTGTGAATCAAATGTATATATTTACTCTTGACTATTACGTACGTAGTTCTGTCAGTGTTGTCTAACAAACGGTGACTTATTCTCAACAACCTTGAAGTCTTTCTTTCGGTAAGGACATACTTTTTTTTTAAATCAAAGTAGTCACTTAACGCTCTATCGTGACCTTGTACATACGTGTTTTCATTCATTCAACACTTTCCATTACATATTCTCAGAGATAGTAAATCCACTGTTCACATCAATATCAATTAAACGTACGGCAACCGTTCCTGCTCTCACTTTTTCATTCCATGAAATATCACAATACGAAGAACACATTCATCATTCCAGACAGTTTTTTCTCTAACATCGCCTTGGTATTTTTTGCTAGTGTTCACTAAGCTTCCAACAGGAAAAGAGCATAGAGTGACACAGGCCCATGTGTCAGAAACTGAGTCATGTCCGTTCAATTCACTCCGTTCATTTGTCTGATTTTGGTGTCTGGGTATATCACAGAAAGTCAGATCATTGCACTCAGACCGACACTCTCAATCATCCGTTTTCCTTTTTTTCTTTCTGCGTACGCAGGCTGATACTCCTGCAGACACTGCCTGTATAGACACTGACAGGCAGTGGAGTTTTGTGTGTATGACTTTTTTTTTATCCTGCCACTAAGGCAACCATTTCCATCTTCGGGGAAATTATCCGTTTTTATTTCCAACGGCTGTACCTTAGCAAAGAGGTCAGATTTTTTTCTTTGCCAGGTCCAATTTTCCTTTCTCAAATTCCCAACC
>JADBJO010010275.1:67500-74233 GCA_016801955.1 Conus betulinus
ATTATGTGAAAGGTACTGTGGTAAATACCGTCCATCATTTACCTCTAGTGTACTGAAAGAATACACCAAAAATAACAAGACTCTTTTGGATCTGGCGCCGACCTTTTTGACCCCACTGCCCAGTGAGTTATGGCACTCATCCTTCCAGATTGTTCTGAACGGTGAACACAAACTTTTAACAATTTCGTCTATTATACAACAGGAAAAATCTTAGTGCAAGGACATGTCTGCCAAGAGTGGTTCAGCAGGAGTTTGGTAGACTGAAAGAAATTGTGTCCCATTTGTCTGCACCAGATGTTTCAATATTGTCAATTGCAGATGCCCTTCACAATGTTACAGACTCGTTTCCTCCAAACCACTGGCCATCTGTGATGCACAGACAAAAGAAAATGTGGAAACATCGCTCAAGTCAGGTGATTCCATCCCTCCACCATCGATGCCTCACCCTCACTAACTCAGGAACCCCAATTACCTGTCAGCTCCAACACATCCCATGCCACACTCCCTCCCTCATCCGCCCCAGACAGCATGGAATCGCCACCTGCATCCCTCCAGTCTCCAGCCATCAACAGCCCTTCATCCCCTGTTGACATTTCTCACTCCTCAGTCCCTTCCTCTACCCCAGCAAAAATACTGACCCCCCATCTGATCCTCCCACGCACACCCGTGTGTTTTAGAACACTGTGTTTTCACCCTCCCCCACCAGTCCTGACCCTCTGTCTGCTACTCATTCTATCAACACACTGACCCCCCAGAGTGCCAGCTCACAGCATCGGATTTCCCCCACACTCTCTCAACTAGCAAGCATGGCCGTTATCACACACCTTCAAAAACAGCTTATCTCAGCCACACGCACTATCTCCAACATGCAGCAAGACATACAAACACTGAAAAATAAACTTGAACACACATCCCAGCAAGTTGAACGGAACACCCAGAATATGGGTGATATGGAGATTAGAGTGAAAAATTCCCTAAAGTCATTAAATCAAGACCTTTCACAACAAATCAAACAAGTACAGGATGAACACACACATCTACAACGTCAGATGAAAGATACCACGAGCAGACTGCAATCATTCAAAGACAGTCAAAACAACATCAATACTGACATTAGGAAACAAGTGCATGCCCTCAAACCAATCAATCAAACACAACAATCAGACAATCAAACAGTCCAGATACACAGCGACACTTCAGCTACATCATCTACACAGACTGAATATGCTGTGGAAACATCAAACACATACAGTGTGCTATCAGACAGTCCTGCAGAGCAAAACACTGGTTCATCTGTTCCATCAACAAAATCTGTACACAACAAGAACAAACCAGCCACAAACACAATGACAGAAATCCCCACTGCCATCAACAAACAGAATCAAAATCCCCCCCCCCCTTAGCTAACTTACGACAAAAGACAATCCCAGAAACTTGTAACATACTGCTATTAGACTCTGTGTTACAGGGGGTAGATGAGAAGGAAATGTCCACAGAGTGCTTCAGGGGGTGAAAAATCTGTCAGTGCCTGGCCTGACAGTCCATCACCTGTGTCAGTGGCTGAAATCACAGCCCCCATCACCCCACATCCAACGGGTCACTTTCCATGTGGGGATCAACAGCTGTGACAAAAGGCCAGTGCCTGTAGCAGACTGGGCTGAGAGTTAATCCACCTCAGGCAAGCGTTCCCCAGTGCTTCACTGCAGGCCTCCTCCATTCTTCCTCCCCTTGGTCAACACCCCCTTAAGGACATGGCGTCACGATCACGATCCACGGCCAATCTTCGCCTCTCCTGCCGTCAAGAGGGGGGGTCAGTTACTAGATAACACCCCCTCCTTCCTCGCCAGATCTGGGGCGCCAAAGAAAGCCATGTACCGAGACAGACTGCACCCCAGTTCATATGGCTGCAAAGTCCTTGCCTCCAACATCTGTCCCACTAACTACAAGACCCAAGCCTCCAACTACATCAGTCCCACCTCACAAAGAGGAAGAAGGGAACGTCTTCCAGCACAAGACGCCCCAGTGACCACTAACAGTCCACCTAGTTATAACTATGAAACTGATTTCCCAGCGAACACTCCCCAAAATCCCAACTCTCGCAGTGTCTATAATATACTAGGTAGGCATCAACGCCCTAAAAAAAACAACCCCTTCTACAATCCCCCACCCACATGTATTCTTTTTCCTCCCCAGTGGATAGAAATGACAAACAGCAATGTAAAGAGTACAGAAACGTGACCTGCACCCTCCACCCACATAGCACATCACCCCCTTCCATGTCCAAACCACACACTAGCAGCAACCAACACACCCCCACCTCCAAACACATCTCAGCTGCAACCTCACAACCCATCTTGGCTACATTTCCCCCAGCACAGCACAACTACCACCCTCTAATACCCCATACAATCCACCAACTCCAGACAATGCCCACCTTACACTTCCCAACACAACAGTCCTTCAACCAACCACCCAACATTACACTTCAGCCCCCCCCCCATCACACACATCCCACAGCAGCCAGTACAACCCCCTAGCCTCTACATCATTTGCTGTTCAGTTGCTGAACACAATGACCGCTCAGTTCCTGTCACAGCAATACCAAGCAGCTCCTCTCCCCATGGCCTCATTTAAGTAAATTAACATGTCGCCTGTATGCATCCCTATATTCATATATCATTGCTTGATCACCGTCTCTGCATATGTTTATATCCACTCCATATCACATAGGTATGTAGTGCGATATGTATGTAGTGCGATATGCTAATTCATCATCTATGTGCTATGTGTGTGTGCGCATATCTAATGGTTGTGAGCGTGCATATGTTTTCTCCACTTCATATCACATAGGTATGTAGTGCGATATGCTATTTTTTTTCATCATGTGCATGTGTATGTACGTATGCGCATATCTAATTGTTTTGAGCGCATATCTAATGGTTTTCTACATGCGCGTGTGTGGGCACACACACGTGTGTGTGTGTGTGTGTGTGTGTGTGTGTGTGTGTGTGTGTGTGTGTGTGTGTGTGTGTGTGTGTGTGTGTGTGTGTGTGTGTGTGTGTGTGTGTGTGTGTGTGTGTGTGTGTGTGTGTGTGTGTGTGTGTGTGTGTGTGCGCGCGCGCGCGCGCGCGTGCGTGTGGGTGTATGTGTAAATCTATGTGTATTGTTTTTGTTTGTTCGTTTCCTTGTCTGGCCTGCTGTAGTCTGTCGGGTGCCTGTCAGATGCATTGCATACTATTATATACGAGTTATTACTCTTATCTCAAGAAGTGCGTTCTGTGGTGTTGTTGACAAAAAAAAAAACTGGTGCGTCGACATCGAAGGCTGCCACTCAGTGTTTAAAAAGACAGGGCAAAATGTGCTGACGTTGGGAGTGTTGTAGACAAAAAAAAAACTGGTGCGTCGACATCGAAGTGCTACCACTCAGTGTTTAAAAAGACAGGGCAAAATGTGCTGACATTGGGAGTGTTGTAGACAAACAAAAACTGGTGCGTCGTCATCGAAGTGCTGCCACTCAGTGGTTAAAAAGACCGAACAAAACGTGCTGACATTGGGAGTGTGACGCGTGCGTGCCCGTATTGAGAGTCTATACGAGTCATATATATAGACCAATACTCTATTTCTTTTCCTTTGAACATTGTTTACTTTTTTTGTATATGTTGTTGCACAATTGTTTGTAACTTTAACTTTTGCTTGTTTCTCATGTCATTATCATTTTGCATTGAAGATTGTTCTGTTGTGTGTGTACTATACGGACACAATTGTGTTTGTATTTAAGTAAAAACAAAGAAAAAAAAGGTTCCCTATAGAAAAGAGACTGAACAAAGCCTCTGCAGCAGGAGACTTTTGCATAATAACTACTATTTACTACGAGCGAGGCAATATTGTGCATTGCCAACTCGTAGTTACAAGCAACTACGTGACTTGTGTATTTGTGTCCGAGTGGCTTTTTTTTCCCACTTGTTTTCATTTTGGGTTGTTGGTTCTTTGCTTTGTCTTAAGTTTCATTTTACCTTTTATTACCTCTTCTTCTGTCCCCTTAATCATAATTTTGCTTTAGAAGTACTTCTTTTGTGTGTATCTCTTCATTGCAGAAAAAGTGTTTCCATAAGAATATCTGACCGAGGAGTACGGACATATAGTGTGAAGATTTTATTGTCTTCTCATTCGTTCTAGTTTCCTAAGTTGTTACGGTGTAAAACAACCCCATTTTCCCTCTCTTTTATGTGCTTTTTGTGTTCTCTGACTATACAAATCTTAACGATAGTTAACGTGCAAAATCGTCGTCGTCTCCTATAATCATCACATCAATATACAACTAGAAATGAACAAGAACCAGTCTGTGGCCATGTAAAGAAGGACTTCGAATCTGTCACCTTAATATCCAACATGCAGTCAATAAGACATCAGATATATCAACACTGATTTGGAATCATGGTAAACCCTTTCATATTTTAGGACTCTCTGAATCCAGATTAACTGCACACATTAGCGACAATGATGTAACAATTCCAGGATATAACACAATCCGAAAAGATCCTACACAAGCGAAAGAGACGGGTCTTCTTATCTACATCAGCGAAACCCTTACCTTCAAACTTCTACACCTAGAAAGTAAAGATGTAGAATGTGTCTGGATAGAAGTTAAGCTGAAAAAAAGAAACCCTTCCATTTTGGTTGGATTCTGCTACAGGAATCCATCTCAAAGAGTAAACTGGGTCGACAAATTTATTTACGATGATGGATGCAGTCTCGCTAGAATCCAAGGAAATCATTTTACTTGGAGACTTTAACATAGACCTTCTAAAAGTGCAAAACCAATGGACGCAAGCATTCAATCTATTTAATCTACACCAACTCATCGAATCTCCAACGAGAGTCACCCCAAACTCGAAGACACTTATGACCATGTTTATGTTTCAGATAACACTAACATAGCAGAAGCCTGCGTCCCTGTTCTAAACTGTAGTGACCATTACCCAATTGTGTCACATGTCCAAAAAAAGGAGTAAAAAATCCCAAAACGGGACACAAGACAATAACCTACCGTTGCTTTACAAACTTTAACGACCAAGACTTTCTGCATGACTTGCTTAACTCAAATCTCTCTTCAGTTTTTGACATAACTGATCCAGATCTTGCTGTTGAATTTTGGATCAAAACATTTACAGAAATATATGATAAACACGCCCCTCTAAAAACGATTAGAGTACGGCATGATCCTAAACCGGCATGGTACACTAAAGAGTTACAGGAGGCAGGTTACCTTAGAGATCTGCTTAAACAACATGGCTATGAAGAAGAATCTAGAAAACTGAGAAATGCAATAAATTCACAGAAGCGCAGAGAAAAAAAAACAAAATATTATCGAGAACTAATATATCATCAAATCAGAACCCAAAATTAGTATGGAGAGCTATTAACGAGCTTACAAACAATAAATCTTCAAAATCAACTGTAATTAAAACATCTCTGTCGAACAGCTAAACACGCACACTTTTGCACTATAGCTAATAAAATTGTCACGACAGATTCTTCCAAATCAAACGATCTTCAAAAACTGAAACAATATTGCCAAGAGATAAAAACATCACGTCTGAACTTTATATTCCACCAATAACAGTTTTTGAAGTTTATACACACCTAACGCACCGCAAAAACAGTCAGGTACCTGCGGGGTGGATGGCCTAGACGGGAAAATCCTCAAACTATCAGCTCCAGCAATTACAGATACATTAACATACGTCTTCAATTTATGCATAGACAAAAATCATTTTCCCGACAGTTTCAAAAAAGCAAAAGTCATTCCTATCCACAAGGCAGGTGACAACTCAGACCCTGCAAACTACAGACCAATCTCAATCATTTCCTCTATTTCCAAACCTTTGGAAAAAACACATGAAACAACACACACACTACACCACCTTAATACATACCATTTGCTTCATCCAAGACAGTCCGGGTTTCGACACAACCATTCATGCCACACAGCCCTAATCAACTTAGTTGATGACTGGCTAAATAGCATTAACAACAACAGATATTGTGGTGTCCTATTCATCGATTTCAAAAAAGCATTTGATGTGATAGACCATAACCTTCTTCTTAGAAAATTAAAATTGTATGGCTTATCCACAAAAACTCTTAAGTTTTTTCAATCATATCTCGCAAATAGGCAACAATGTGTGAAAATCAATACACTACTACTCTTCATTTCAAACACTTTCCTATGGCGTCCCACAAGGCTCTATCCTGGGTCCCTTACTGTTCACAATTTACATCAATGATCTACCACTCCATATCACATCCGCATGTGAACTCTTTGCAGATGATACAACAATACACACAAATCATTCTGATGTTACTGTTTTTACAAGAAAGTGCGAATGACCTCGTAAAATGGACTGAACTAAATCACATGTCGCTTCACCCTCAAAAAACTAAATCCATGCTTATCACAACCAGGCAAAAAAAGACAAAATCTCACTATTTAAGTTTCCTCCTGTACATCTGAAAGATGAACCTGTTGAACAGGTAACATGCCTCAAAGTGCTAGGAATAACAATTGATAACACATTAGTTGGCAAGCTCACATAAACTCACTGTGCAAAAAAAGTTTCACAGAAAGTTTATCAACTCTCCAAAATCAAACGTAGAATACAACAAAGGATCGTAATGCACAGGATTGTGTCTGGGAAGGCACCCACCACATTAGTTCACAGATTCTCGATAA
>JADBJO010010276.1:0-15000 GCA_016801955.1 Conus betulinus
GCTCGGTGTGGTCGAAAAGATGTCCCTCTTTTTGTATGGTGGTTAAAAAAACGGAAGACCGAAACCAAAAGAAGAGAATGTAACACCGTGCAACAGGAACCGATTCGGGTTATTAACAACAAACATACAAAAACACCAGCTAACAACAAAACCACCCAAGCAACAAAACCAAACAAAACCAAACACAAAAACCGTAAGATTGTAGAACCACCGACTGGTTTGAATTTATTACACAACCAGCTCAGGAATCATACACTCGCACAAAACCCACAGCAGCGAGAGAGAGAGGAGGAGAGAGAGAGAGGACCGCTTGAGATAGATGGGGGAGAGGAGGAATACGAGCGGAGAGGAAGAGAGACGGGAGTTGTAGGGAGGAGGAGAGAGAGGAAAAGAAACAGGACAGAAGACGGACAACAGAAGGACAGACAGAAGACAAACAGACCAGACAGGCAGGAACAGACCGACAGACAAGAACACTAGAACCTCTCCACTATTAACCCACGTGCGTACGGCGTACGAGCGCGCGTGTGATCAAACACAGACACATAGCCTCAGAGCGCATGTAAACACACACAACACACACACAACACACACACACTACACTCGCACATCACACAACATACAAACTCGCATACCGCATACACGCACAAACAGACAGGAAGACAGACCGACAGGACACCCCCCCTGGTCCAAACCACCTACATTCATAATACGACAGACAGACAGGACAACAGACACCCGCCCCACAAACACATCATACATACATACCTACAGACAGACAGGGACACAAACACACACACACACAACACACACACACACACTACAACACACTTACATCGCCACACTCAACACCTACACACTCGCACACGCATACACGCACCCAGGACAGAACGACAGGACAGACAGAAAGACAGAACCCCCCCAAACCAACCTACTACATACAGTACGGAAAGACAGAACAGAAAGACAGACACCCCCCCCAAAAACACATACATTACATACATACAGACAGACAGGACAGACAGACAGGACAGACAACACACAACACACACACACACACACTCACACACACACAAACTACACTCGCACACTCCACCACACACATACACAGTCGCACCAGCATACACGAACACCGGACAGAAGACAGACAGACAGAACACACCCCCCCCCCCAACAGCACATAATACATAAATACAGGACAGACAGAACAGACAGACAGACACCCACCAAACACACATACAACATACAGACAGACAACAGACAGGACCCCCCCAACACATACATAATAAGACAGACAGACAGACAGACAGGACAACACACACACACCACACACTCACACACACACCACCCACCTCACACCGCCACACTCACCACACTAACACAACTCGCACACGAACACACGAAACACCCAAAGACCAGAACAGACAGGGACAGACAGGACAAACCCCCCCAAACACATACTAACATACAGAAGCAGACACAGGACCAGGACCCCCCCCCCCCCCCAAAAAAACATACAGACAGACAGCCAGACAGACAGGACACACCACACACACACACACACACACACACACACACACACCACACACGAACCCCCCAGTTCCCCCCCTTCAGGCAAAGGGATCTGAGGTCGTGTTGGTGGAAGGCAAGGGACTGCCTGAAAGCCCCAGTCACGTTTGGAGCTATTTGAGCGGGGGGATCCACGAACTGCGCAGTCAATGACGTCACTTTCGGTAGATGCCGTCACGGGGACTCGCTTTCGTTGTGTGCCGGGAAAAAGAGAAGAAAGAGAGATAACAGATATCATCAGTGTGATATTACTTCCGTTCGTGTGATCATCAAACCCTGAAATCGAGTTTCCGATGGATGGAATGTGGATGGAGGACCGACAGACAGACAGACGACGAGAGAGAGAGATGGGAAGGGGAGGATGTCGAGAAGAAGAGTAGTATGAGAACATGACAGCCAGACAGACAAAGACAGAAAGACACCGAGACAGACAGACACAGCACAGGACAGACAGACAGGACAGAAGATAGAGAGCCTAGATGTAGATAGATAGATATGATAGATAGATAGAAGAGAAAGAGGAGGCATCGAGACGTGGAGATCATGAGGGGAGGTGGACTGAGAAGCCATTAAGGTAGTAGGAGAGAGCTGCACTCCTGGACGGGAGAGAGAGAGAGGGAGGGACGTGGGAGTCTGCGATGGAGGAGAGGGGACGGGCGAGGAGAGGGAGAGAGTAGAGAGGAGAGAACAAAAACGAAGAACCGCGATACGCTAATATGGCCTTTGTTAATTTAATTGAGGGGAAAAACAAGCGGCAATAAAGCAAAGAACTAAATAGAGCTGCTTTTTTTTTTTGTACCATACGGCCACTCAGATAATAACGGGAAAAACTATCAAATATAGAAAATGCAATAACAACCTCCGCAAAAACTAATCTAGAATAGAAGTAAAAATGCATTAATTAAACGCTATTAGATATAATAGGAAGTAGAACGGGAAAATGGTTTCAAACAAAAAGACAGAAGACAACCAATGCCTGGAAGTAAGGAGGATGAGAGGAGGGAGGGAGAGAGGAGAGAGCGAGAGATGATGGAGCCGAAGAGAGGAGGAGAGAGCGATGAGAGAGGGAGGAGATGACAAGAGAAGACAGTTGGAGGGATGTTCAGAGCAAAGGGAGAGAGGGACAGAGTGAGAGAGGGAGCCAGAGAGCAGAGATAGAGAGGAGAGACAGAGAGAGGATAGAGAAAGAGAGCGAGAGAAACAGGTGGGAGTGGTAAAGTGGAATGGAGGACGGATGAGGGGGTAATCTATAACAGTTACGTGAAAAAAAGGTATGGAAGGAGAGTATAAATATATGCAATTAAACAGTATCACCAACAATAAAATCATAACCATATTTCTGGAAACAAAGAAAAAAAAAAAAAAAATCATTGGAACAGGCCACCCGATCCTGTAAACCAGACAAAACTTTAACACTGACAAGCGGCACCTTTGAGAGATGAGGCAGAAAGAGTGTATACACCACCACACAAAACAAACACACAACACACACAAGAGAGAGAGAGAGAGAGAGAACGGAGCGATGACGTCGACCCCCCCACGCCTCCCGCGCTAGGTCTTGTCGGCAGAGAGAGACGGCAGCGAGAGAGCTCCGTACGAGTGTTGACTGGAGAGAGGAGAGCCCTGTGACCGAGAAAGAGTGAGAGGAGTGAGAGAGAGAGATGAGACACAAAGGTGGAGATGCACGTACTCTCCTCTAGGATCTGTTATGGACAGCCGCTGTAGAAGAACCGGTTGAGAGATGAAGTAGGGAGCTGTGAGAGTGGAGACAAACGATAAGACTAGGGGTGGGGGGGGGGGGGGGGGTGTGGGTTCATGGTGGGCGGGGGGGGGGGGTGTTGGGGGGGGGTTGGGTGCGGGTTGAATTTGGGGGGGGGCGGGGGGCTGGGGGGGGGGGGGGGGGGGGGCGGGGGGGGGGGGGGGGGGGGGGGCGGGGAGGGGGGGGTGGGGGGGGGGGGGTGTGTCGGGGGGGGGGGGTAACCGGCGGTGCGAGGGTCAGGCGGGGGAAGTGCGTGATGTGTCGGTGGGGCGCGAGCAGGTGGGGGGAGGGGGGTGGTGGGGTCGTGTTCGGGACGCGGTGGGGGGTGCTGATGCGAGCGGGGTGATGGGGGGGGGGGGGGAACTAAGAGTCGAACAGAGAAGAGAGAGAGTGCGTTTATATTGCAAATGATAAAATATACATTGCAAAGTCAAGTCCAGTTAGATTGTGGATGTGATACTCATTGTCAAGGTTGTCCCCTTTTGATTCAAATCAGGTAGGACGGGTGAAACTAATGCGGTTCCACTTTCCACAAGAATAAGCGCCACTGAGTAGATTGAAGGACTGGTTTTTTTTTGTGGTACAAAATATATATTAAGTTTGGACAGTGCCTTTTTGTATGACTGATTACCAATTTTATGAAGGAAAGTCGGCACCGATTATTTTATATTTTGGGGTGAGGGGACGTGTGAGATGGCTGTGAATTTGGGTAATGACGCCGGTGGAAAGTCTTTATGTGTTGTGGCGGGAGGACGGTGGGGGGGGATATCGGAGAACAACTTTGAGCACAGCCTAATGACCATTTTAACATGTTCTGTGCAAGCACCACACGCGGTCTTGTTGTGTTGGACATTTGGTTTGCCACATAATTTCTGTCTTGCTAAGCTGATCATAGTTTATTAATTGGGGTGTTTCGTTGAATTAAAGTAATCCAGCGATTAGCTGTAAAGTAGTCAACGATTGCTAGTGTTATGTATAGTACACTTTCACGACAAACAGTATACGCTGAGGAGCTTATTAGTAGCTACACAGCTTAGTATTATATATTTATCGTGTGTTCTTTTGCTGTTCGCTATAGATCCGCCGGTAGTACGACTTGAATCTAGGATTGTGATATACGCACTTCGTAGCGTGGCTTGCCCTATTCAGCTTTTAAGGCAATGGTAGGTTGTGTTGGTTGCCTAGTTGGATTCTAACTTAGCATGCGTATGCTCGTGTGTTGGCGGGCGTAGGGTGTGCCTCCCGAGGTCGATTTCGTTGGTGGATTTGGTTGTATGCAGAGCTTTATGTCAATTGACCGCATCGGGAGCGGGGTGTACGATATTATGTAGCGAGCATAAGGTTGACTGGTTAGACTAAAAATATAATCATGGTTCCAGAGATAGCGGTATGTTATTAGGACGATATTTGGCTGCATTCGTTGCGTTTTCTTGCCATTTCTTGACGCTTATGACTTTGATGATAAGCGTGGACTAATGGCAGTTTTAGATGGACAACGTTTAGGCTTAGAGGAAAGGCAGGCTTTCGTTGTATATCTTTTTGTCTGATTAACATGTTTTGATAAGGCATCTCAGTTGCTACTCGGTCTACATGTTTGGTTAGTGCTATTAATCTGTGGGAGCCACTGACAGTAAAAATTCCTTGCTGATTTCAATGTCCATGATTGTTTGATGTGTACACGTGCTGACTGCCACCACCTGTTTTTATGTGTATTACTAGACTCGTCTCATCTGGTGGTGCATGCGAAAGATTACACCGAATATTACCTATTCCGCTGTTTTTTTTGCTCCCCCTACTTACTACAATTTGATAGAGCATCGACTAAGTAGCTGTCTGGGCCGTGGAGTAGGCTACGTATAAGTGCGACAATGAGGTTGGTTGTATTTATAATACTCGAGCGTATCTATTTGTCGTTCTTTGTTGTTTGTTGGTGTGTGTGTTGGTTTTTCTGAAGCATTCGCAGCATATGTGGTATGTTAAAGATGTCAGATCACCATGTTCATTTGCTCTAATCTACATAGGTATTACGTTTTCGCTTGCTTTGTGATGAGACTGCAATGCGGGGGGACCTTAGTAGACAGTTATTTTCCTATATATATCGTACATAGCTTATATGTGTATATCACGAGTCGGAAAGCTCACACACACAAAGCAGACTGGTGGAGCAATACAGTGGGCTGAGATCATTAACTATTATATAAGATGGTCATTTCTGAAGATCTTATGTTCGTATGATTCCTATTGGTGTGTGTGTTTATTCATGAAGGCTATATCATATAGAGTTTAACGACGATCTATAGTATTGTAGATAGATTAGGTACGAGAGAGTGAGATGATGACGAGGTCACTGGTGATCGGAGCAGAAGAAAACAGGCTACAGAAACAATAAAAGAAAAAAAAAAAAAAAAACAAAAAACAAACTATCATGTTAGGGTAACAACAAAGAATTGTCCCAGGCTTCATCGGGAAGTTGTAAAACTGGTAGGACTGGAAAAAGATGTGATTGCTAACAAAAACAAAAAAAAATTATCAAAAAGTCTGTCTGTGTAAGCACCTGTATCTTTTTACAATGTCGACACCCATGTCTTCGGATACTTTAAACTCCTGTTTTTTTCGACCAAGTGGGAGAAGCATACTGGGAAAATGATCACTCAGCATACAGCCGTGAAAGCACTCAGATTATGATATTGCCTGTTTTGTCGGGGTGTAAATGTGCTCAATAAGAGTGTGGGATGTGGATGTTAACCTTGTAGGTTTGTCGATTTAACTGAAAAAGTTGAAAAGATCATTAACAATGAACCATGTTGTTACATTGAGCAAGCCTCAAATGTTTAAATAAATCGCCCTCCTATCGAGCTGCCTAACAAATTAATTCACGCTATCCGAAAGCAAGGGGAGAAAATTAATCTTTTCTACCAAGTTACAGCGAACATTTTGCAACACAACTGACAGTTGTTCAGGCTGGAGCAGGCTATGATGGTAGTATGAAAACGTCACAGAGTGAAAGGGAGGCTTCACACATGTTTTAAAAAGAACACTTTGGACCTTACTGATTCGATGTTCTGGTAATTACCGAGGTTCACCAAACCATTAAACTTATATACTATGGTGAAGGAGAGAGAGAATGAGAGAGGACGAGAGGCCGGCGAGAGAGATGGACGAGGGGTGGGAGGATGAGAGAGGAGAGGGCGTTGTTGTAGAGCGAGAGGGGTGGGAGCAAGAGAGTGTGGCCCGAGATCGGGAGGATGGAGAGGAGGAGAGGGGAGAGGAGGGGCGGGGGTAGGAGAAGAGACAGACGAACTAGTAAGAGAAGAGGAGGTTGCGAGGGAGAGGGGAGAGGGAGAGAGTAGGATTGAGGGAGGATGAGCAGAGGAGAGAGGGCGAGCAGAGATGAGTAGAGGAAAAGGGGAGGAGCGGAGAGAGTAGTGTATGGAGAGAGGAAGGTAGGAGAAGGATGGAGGAGAGGAGAGGGGGGCAGGACAGAGGGTTGCTGGATGAGGAGGGAGGGAGAAGGGAGGAGAGAGGGGGGGAGAGAAAGATAGGTCCGTTGAACAAGGTGAGGGAGCCGATGAGAATGGGAGAGGCGAGTGACGCACACCTGTTAAGCGGTGTGTATACGATGTGGTGAATGGGGATGAGAGAGGAGAGATAGGGGGAGGAGGAGAGAGGGGAGAGGAGGGAGAGAGGTAGGGAATGAATAGGAAGCGAGCCGAGGGGGTGGACGATGCGCGGTCGACTGGGGGTGGACGGGTTTGAGACGGCCGGGAGAGAGTGAAGGACGAGAGGGGAGGAGGTGAGGAGTGAGACGGTCGGAGAGAGGTGAGAGGGGAGGAGAGAGGTGACGGAGGAGTCGGAAGCAGATTTGGGGGGATGACTGAGAGAAGGAGGAGAGAGATGGAGAGAGGAGTGAAAACAGTAAGATAGTGGATATAGTAGACGGATGGGGACAGATAGACAGACGAAAGACAGACAGACAGACAGCAAGATGATAGAATAGAATAGGGCAACAACAAACAGATTAGAGGACGGATATATAGGTTTATAAACGCTCTGTGATTTCCTTAACGAGTCGAAACGTCGTCCAAGACAGTCCGACAAATAATTGGTTTTCCGTTTTTTTTAAGATCAGAATTTGAGGAGTTCCCCTGGGGTTTTTTTTCATTGGGTGGTTTAGTTTAAACTGTACACCGTCTTCTTTAACCGCACCCCCCCCCCCCAACCCATCCCTCACCTCCTTCGCCATTGTCTCATAAGGGGAAGTGTTTACGCGAAATAATTTCCCTTTGCTTCCTCAGTCCATAGATTGAGGATGTATATATATGTATTTATGTATGTTATGTATGTAGTAGTTATAGATCGGTCTGACACAAACTCCCCATGCTTGCATGGATTTCGTCCAATCTCGAGGGTCCTCTTACACACAAAGAACACGACAGTATGCCGTTTTTGTATGGTGGATCATCAGGCAATGAGCATAACAGAGGATATCATTGGCGACGGATTTTGTGGATGTTTTTTCCAAATAGGCCATTGTATCTCTATAACGGTTTGAAGATCTACACAAAGGCTGAAACCTGATCTAAGCTTCATCGGACAATCGGAACTACGGGGTTTGGCATTCGGCATCGGGTTTCAAAAACCAATTTTGCAAACATTCATACAAACTGCTTCTGAGGGAAAACACGGAAAGTGGTTGTTCTTGTAACGAGGTTGTCCCTAGGCATCTTCATAAAGAGTGGAGTGGTTTCAGGACTTTCAAATGTCTAGGATCTGACCCCCATACAAACTGTAACCAACTCGCAAATGTCTGTCATGCTTGTCTGTCATGGGTCCAGGAGCAGGTTTGGTCAGTGGACAATCACCTCATGAACCAAGCATTGAAACTGACAGATGTTGACTTTCAAACTGTGCTTTAAATCGTATCAGCCTGACTAAAGCACTGACAGACAAAGATTGGAACCAGCCGGAGAGAGAGAAAGGACGCGTGGGGACAGAGAGAGGAAGGGGGGTGGGGCGAGGGGCAGACAGGGGGGGGGGGGGGGGGGCGGGGGGGGGGGGGGGGGGGGGGGGGGGGAGGGCCCGGGAGAGAGAGGAGTGAGGAGGGGGGGGGAAAGAGATTAGCGAGACGATGCGGGAGGTGCGGGTTTAGGGGTGCGGATGAAGAGGAGGGATTGAGAAGTCGGAAGAGTGATGAGAAGGGTACCGGAGAGGAGAAGCGGAGGTGAGGAAGGAGAGGTTTGGAGGGGGGAGAGAGGAGAAGGAGGGAGAGGCGAGGGAGCGAGAGGATGATGGGAATAGCGAGGGGGGAGAGAGGGAGATGGAGTGACGGGGGGCGACTTGAGAGAGAGGGAAGGGAGGAGAGGAGACGGGAGAAAGAAGGGGACGAGGGAGGGACGAGGGAGGGGGCGAGGAGGGGAGGGAGGAGGACGGAGAGAGGGAGAGAGACGGAGAGAATGAGAACGAGGGAGAGGGGAGAGGACACGAGGGGAGGAGGAGGAGGGTGGAGGTGAGAGAGAGAGGAGAGGAGGGGAGAGATTGGAGAAGCTATGTGAGTGAGAGAGGGTTGAGACGGAGGCGAGGAGAGAGCGAGAGATTGAAGGAGAGAGGAGGCCTGGTAGAGAGAGCTGGACCCGGATTGCGAAGAGAGTTTGAGACTGTAGGGGAGGTGCGAGAGAGAGCGGGAGAGAGAGAGGAAAAAACCCGATTTGAGACGGAGGCCGAGGAGAGGGGGGAGAGACGAGGAGAGAGCAGGACCGGACGACCCGAGAGAGATGAGGAGAGAAGAGAGAGAGAGGCGGGAGACTGAGGAGAGGAGAGGGGAGAGCTGGGAGAAGAGGGGGGGGAGGGAGAGAGGAGGAGCGGGAGAGGGAGAGGAGAGAGAGGACGAGAGAGAGGAGGAGAGCGAGAGGGGAGGAGAGACGGAGAGAGAGGAAGAGGAGCCCCGCAAAAATCAGACGACGGAGGAGAGAGCGAGGGAGAGGAGGAGGGGAGGGGGCAGAGGAGAGCGGAGAGGGAGAGGAGGGAGGATGAGCGAGGGGAGGAGAAGAGAGGCGGGAAAGCCCATGAGAGGAGGAGCAGGAGACGAGGGACGGGGCGAGGGGACGCGGGGAGAGAGAGAGAGGGAGAGAGAGGCGAGGAGAGAGGAGGGCGAGAGGAGGTGCGAGAGGGAGAGGAGAGAGGAGAGAGAAGAGGGGGGGAGAGAAGAGAGCGAAGAGGAGAGGGGGAGAAGCGAGGAGAGAGGGAGAGGGAGGGGGGGAGGGGGTGAGAGGAGGGGGGGGGGGGGGAGGGGAGGGAAGCGAGATGGGGGAGGGGAGAAGGGAGAGTGAGAGAGAGAGAGAGAGAGGGAGGCGAGGAGGGGAGCGAGAGAGGAGAGGAGGAGGGGAGAGAGGGGAGGAGAGAGAGCGGAGAAGATGAGAGAGGGGGGAGAGGAGGAGAGAGGAGAGGGGGGGAGGGAGAGAGAGGAGGGGAGAGCACCCGTGCCAGGCGAAGGGAGGAGGCGGAGTATGTTTCTTTTTGAGAGAGAGAGAGAGAGAGGAGGGGAGGGATGGGAGAGGAGGGAGAGGAGAGCCGAGGAGGAGAGGAGCGAGAGGAGGGAGAGGACGAGAGGAGGTGGCTGCGAAGACGAGGAGGGGAGGGAGGAGCGAGATGGAAACCTGAGAACGAGGGAGAGCGAGGAGAGAGCGCGAGAGGAGGTGAGGAGGCTGAGAGAGGACGAGGAGATGAGAGAGAGTGAGAGGAGCTGAGATGGAGAGAGGGAACGAAGAGGGGAGAGGGGAGCGGCACGGGGAGAAGGAGAGAGAGGGGAGAGAAGAGCGAGGAGGAGGGCAGAGAGGAGGGCGAGCGGAGAGGAGGGGGAGGAGAGAGAGATGTGAGGAAGCGCGGGCGAGGATGAGAGGGGTGGGAGAGAGGGAGAGATGAGATGAGGGAGAGGAGTGAGAGAGGGAATGAGAGAGACAAGAGCGCCGAGGAGAGGCGGTTGGAGCAGAGAGAGAGAGTGGAGAGAGAGAGAGCGGCGAGAGAGAGGCGGACCGGGAGAGGAGCGAGACGTGAGAGGGAGATGGGGGCGGAGAGAGAAGGGAGAGATGAGATGAACCGAGGAGAAACCGGAGCGGGAGATTGAGGGGAGAACCTCCGTGAAGAGGGGGGGGGAGAGAGCACGTGTGAGGGGAGGGTGAGGAGAAGCCTGGAGCGAAAGCACGTTTTCGACTGCGCCCCCTGCACAATCTGGAATACTGGCATTGTGTTGATTTACAAGTGGAGCATTCAAGTAATTGATATGCAGCATGCATGATGTAAATGTATCTATGTATTGTAGGTAGGTATGGTATGTATGTATGTTGTATGGCTGTATGCATGAAGGAATGATGTATGAATGCCTGAATGGACTTGATTAATTCGAAAGGATCAAATGTTACGTATCTGGATCTATCATCTGACTTTTTTTACATTATATACACACAAAGAAGGCAGAGAGAGAGAGAGGAGATGGAGAGAGAAGAGCGGGGAGAGAGGAGACAGGTGGGAAGGCGGGCGGACGCGAGGGGAGGGAGATGATGAGAGAGAGAGAGTAATGGAGATGGGCGGGATCAGACGGGCCACGGCAGGGAAAAGACTAGCGGACAGACGGGTGATAGATACAGGCACCTAAAAAATAAAAGAAAGCACAAAACAAAAAAACGACGGACAGAGAGAAGAGAGAGAAGAGAACCGAGAGAGAGCGGGAGGCGGGGGAGAGAAGAGGTGAGGGAGAGAGCAGAAGGTGGAGGGAGAGGAGACAGGGAGAGGGAGGAGACGCGGAGATGTGAGGGAGAGAGAGAGAGAAGAGGATGAAATAAACATGGCACACAAAAAGGACTGGAGACAGGGCAGCTAGTAGAGAGAAAGAAAAAAAGCAGAGTACAGACGGAGGAAACAGGACAAACGGAGGACTCAACACAGGAAAGACTTAAGACGATTTCCGGCAGGAGGCATGTTGACCCGTCACACTTTCCAGATCCCTCGTCAGTTTATTCTGGGGAATGCATTCAGAGAGACAGACAGACAGGACAGACAATGGGGGCGTGAAGGCACGTGGGAACAATCTGTCTCCGCATGAAGACACACACAGAATCCTGGTCCGTGGGTTCACACTCTTCGCCGATTTCCTTCCCGTTCCACCACCCCTCTTCCCCTCTTTTCTCCCCCTCTCTCGAGCAACAAACATGGCTACAATACGGGAGAACTTTTTTGTAGGCCCCTGACGAGAGCTAGTTTCGGTCGTTTAGGAATCATTAAAAAAAAATATACAACCAAAAGGACCGGAATAGCTCAGTCGGTAGAGCGCCAGACTCGTAATCTTGCTAATCCTGGGGTTACGCGTTCGAATCTTCCCGCCAGGCAGTTTGGCCGTACGGGGGATTTTTTTCCCCCCCGCGGATGTAGTATTTAAACATCGCGGTTCTGACTCCATTTCCCCATAAAGGGTTTTCGAATTGAGACTATCAAGGAAAAAACACACACAACACCACACACCACAACACACAAACACACACACACACACACACACACACCACACACACACACATACCGAGGGTTCCGTGTGTGAACCCACGCATAACATCTTGCAACACGTCGCAAATCCCATCACCAGCGTTCGAAGAGGAGAGAAGGCCAGACTGGCTGTTGGTATTGATGACATGTTACACACAGCATGCACCGTGCGAGAATAATCCAAGAATGAAGAAGAAAGAAAGTGAGTGAATGAGAGTGACTGACTGACCCGGGAAACGACGGAATGAAGCGCTGGCAGGCAGCTCTTCGGTAGGGCACTACCCAGGTAGGCAATAAAAAAAGCCCGTTGTGTAAACGAACGATTGAACTGTAAAGCATGGTCTCAAGCCAAGGATAAGTGCCATATAAATACTCTAAATAATGATAACAATGATAACAATATGATAATTAATAATAATAATAATGATGATGATGATGATGATGATAACAACAACAATAACTAATAATGAGAAATATATAAAAATAAGAGTAAACAAACGACAACAACAATAATGACACATACTACTACTACTACTAGTTATAATGACGCTCTGATCTAAACAAACAAGAACAACAACAATAATAGCAACAACAACACAACAACAACAATATAATAATAATAATAATAATATAATAATAATGATGACGCTCTGCTAGCAACAAGGACAACACAACAATAATAATAATGATAATACCTAATATTAATGATAACAGTAATAGCGGATGATAAATGATAAACGAATAATATGTTAACAATAATAATAATGATGACGCTACCGCTGGTTAAAACTCGAGGCGTACGGCCCCTGGCCAGCCGCGGTAGCAACATCAACCCGAGTTCATACCTGGGACAGTGAGATCGAAATCTCGCATGTGACCAACGAAGAAACAGAAGTATCCCGTCGTAATTCACAGCCAGTCGGAATCTGTTTATCGTTTCTGGTGAAGACAGCGAGTAGTGACTTACCCTCCTCTCCAAATTTCTAAAACGCTACGAAACCTGAATTCCATACGAGAAGAATCAGTTAAAAAAGAAAAGATTAAAAAAAAAAAAAAAACAAAAAAACAGAAAAAAAAAGTAAAGAAGAAGGAACAAGACAGTGGAAGAAAAAGAACTCGATCAAATACTCATCCAAACCCCTCTACTTTCATCCGGTGGTCCACACCCGCCCCGCCCGCGCCCCTCCCCTACCCCCCCCCCCCCCCCTCCGGTTTAGCCTCTTCTCATCCACTCCTCTTCCTTAGCACCACCACCACCCCCCACCCTAAAAAAAAAAAAAAAAAAAACAAAAAAAAAAAACCTCCCTTCCGTCGTCACCCATGAAAGTACAGAATTATGGCGGAGGAGACAGCTGCAAAAAAAAAAAAAAAAAAAAAAAAAAGTTGGTGGGCACGGCAACAAACACCGCGGTGTCTTCTGGCAAGCTCTGGTTTCTAGATCACTGGGTCATGAATTTGAAAAAAAAAAAAAAAATGTATTACATAAAAAAAAAATCTTTTCGTCTGGCCTTGATGAACACACACACACAAACAAACAAAAAAGGGTTTTGAACAAATTATTTTGTCTCTGTTGAAAACCTTGCTTACAAATGTCATCTGAATAAAATAAGATCCAAATCTTAAAAAAAAAGAAGAAGAAGAAGAATTTCACGAATTAAAGAACAAGTGTAAAAGTGAAAACAAAATGCATAGACGCACTCACGGAAAAGGATATCTGTGTTCAGAACTGATCATGCACATGGTGATGCTAACAAATCCCGATATTTTCCGAGCCTTTTTTTTTTTTTCTCCCCTATACAGTTATGTCACATATCCACGTGGACAGCCTTCGAGTTTTAAAACCCTTAAGTGTTGATGAAATGCACACACCAAATCACTATGCTGTTAATCTGTGTGAAGATTGCATGTATTAGTATATCTTCGTACCAAACTGAAGAAAAAAAATCGATGTTTGTGATAATGATTTGCTTGCATGTTATCCCTTTTGGTATACCTTTCCTACTTTTGCTTTTTTTCTTTTTTTTTTTCTCCTTCGGTTATGTTCTTGAAATCTGCGAGCTTCAAAAGTTTTAAATTGATTTTGAGGTGAAAAGCACCTGCTACTCAAGTTCACTAACTGCACAATGTCCCTGCATATACGGGCAAGTGCGTGATCATAGAGCACACCACTTCCGTAGCGCTTTGAGGTCAAGGTCGAAATGGGCGATAGGGAGGCAGGGGTGGGGTGAAGAAGAAGAGGAGGGGGAGGAGGGTATTGGAGAACACTCAAAACAGCCCCACCCCTCCCCTCGTGTGTTTGAAGAACCCCCCCAAGACTTCAGCGGACATAAAACGCCGAACAACAATAAAAGCGCCAGTTGCAATCACTTGTTACATCCCCTAGAGAGAGAAGAGGGATCGGCTCTAGTGATCCATCGGTTTCTTGACGTCTAGAAGAAGACTCACGATCGCTTCCAGCTAAAGGACTCTTGAAACCCTCCCCAAACAGTCATAACCTTCAACTCAAACACAAATCACTCTTTATGCAACTCAAGTCTCGCAAAGGAGATTCACAATCCCATTTAACTGAACGCCGTTGAAACTCTCCCCGAACGGTCGTGACGTTCAACGCCAACACACACATCCATCTTTAGCAACTAAAATCTGGCCTGTTTTTTAGCTGTAAAAATCCAATTACGAAAAAAAAAAAAAAATCTAGTAGCAAAGTGAGACGACTGCAGGCGGAAATCTAAACAAATCTTAAATATTACTGTTAGCGAACCGCCAAGAGAAACATGGACAAACGAGTCACAAGACAAAACACGACGCGTTTCGACCTCTTAGGTCTTCTTCGGGCAAAGCACAAAACAAATAACACAACGAAAATGAACGAATTTGGTACTCCGCTTCGATCTCTTCACTCTTCAGCGCTACTCTTAAGCTGAGTACCAAATTCGTTCATTTTCGTTGTGTTATTGGTTTGTGTTGTGCCTGAAGATGACCTAAGAGGTCGAAATACGTCGTGTTTTGTCTTGTGGCTCGTTTGTCCACGTTTCTCTTGGCGGTTCGCTAACATTTATTTAAGATTTGATACGAAAAAAAAACAACACACACACAAGCAGACAAACAAACAAACTAAAAAAAAAAAAAAATTCTGGATGCTT
>JADBJO010010276.1:20643-28143 GCA_016801955.1 Conus betulinus
CCCGCCGCTCATTCCGACACCCCGTCCACAGCCACAGCCCGGTCGGCCCCGCCGCAGCCCCGGCACCGGCAATCCACAGGGAGCAGTCAATGTCAAGTCGTCAAGAGGCAACCCACCGAGGAGACACTGCACTGCTGCCGAGTCACTTCGGTGGTGTTCAGTGGCGCCTGTTCTGATCTAACATACGCAGGACACCACCTACTAAGCCCCCCCTACTGACGACAATAATTGCTTAGTCGCGGAGCCGGCGTGAGTGAGCTCTCCCTCCGGAGGGCGCCACCACGTCCGTCCAACGACAGCCCCCATGGACTCGCCGATACCGGTGACCCCGACGGAACCAAACCAAGGCCACAGACGTGGAGAGGACATCGAAACTGAGGTCACCATGAGAGCAGGGCATGAAGGGCCACAGAACTTGAGACTTTTTTTTTTTTTTAATGCTGATCGATGAGAATGAGATGATGATTAAGATGATGCTACGGATTTCCATTTCGGTCTGAGACTACATGACAGGGCTGTACTCTACGCTTCCTTTCATAATATATCCCGGCGTCAACCAGGCCCGAGAGATACAGTGACGCTAACCACTTCGACACGGCGGCTGGTTGCATACATTATTTCAGCGACATATCACTCATACTGACAATACAACATGGCAACATGGTAATCTAATTCTACAATGATAAGCAAACTATTCCATGAAAGCACTAATGAGATAGGGGGTGATGGTAAAAAACAGAAGGAAACTTACAAACAAACAAACAAAACTACTGAGAGAGAGGTCAGAGGAGGATGGGGGAAGAGAGAATGGTGGAGAGAGAGAGAGAGAGAGAGAGAAGAGAGGAGAGAGAGAGAGAGAGAGAGAGAGAGAGAGAGAGATAGAGAGAGAGAGAGTACGATAACGACAACAATATTTTGTTCAAGAAAAGGCCACAGCCCCATTTGAAGGGGGATGAGTACTAATGAGCATAATCAAACAGGTATGCTATCACAAAAAAAAATAATATAAACATTCACAACATATGCATTTACTGATGCCAAATCACTCTTCCTTTTAAACGACTCGTACAGATATAAAGCAAGGTCCCTTGTCACATTATCATTTCGTGACGACAGAAGACAGACTAACTGAAAGGGCTCTGGACGTCGATCATACTTTCACGGAATAAAATTTTCGTCATAGATCTGCCAGGAGAGAGAGAGAGAGAGAAGAGAGAGAGAGAAGAGAGAGAGAGAGAGAGAGACAGACAGACAGACAGTACAGAGACAGAGAGAGACAGAGACAGAATAAACAGACTGAAGGGGAAAAATGAATGAATGAATGGATGGATGGACAGATGGATGGATGGATGGATGGATGGATGAATGCTATATGATATAAAAGAAAGAAGGGACATGTACGTACACAAGTCTTCAGTACAATCAAACAAGGAAATGCATATTGTGGAATTTATCTTCTCATCCACCAGTGACCCAGGGGTGAGGGACCCCCTCCCCTCCCCCCAAAATGCGTTAACGTAAGCGCACAAAACGGACACATCGGAAGGAAGAAAGAAGGAAGATAAAACGAAAGGAAGGAAGGAAAGAAAGTATACAGGAACGAAGGATGAAAGGATGGAAAAGGCGAACGCAGGCAGGAAGGACGTAAGAGAGAATGGAAGGAAGGAAGGAAGGAAGTAGTAAGTAAGGACGGAGGGAGGAAGAAAAAAATACCATGTAAGGCAGACAGGAGGAAGGTGGACTGGGGGGGGGGGGGGGGGGGGGGGGGGGGGGTGGGGGGGGGGGGGGGGGTGGGGGGGGGGGGGGGGGGGGGGGGGGGGTGGGGGGGGGGGGTGGGGGGGGTGGGGGGGGGAGGGAAAGTGAAAGGTGGGTGAAAGAGAGGGGGACGGGGGGGGAAAAATGCGAGAGAAGGAAAGGAGGGGCAGGTAGAAGGGTGGAAAGAAGAGGGGAAGGAAGGAGGGAGGAAGGAAGGAAGGCAAGGCAGGAGGAAGAGAAGGGGAAGAAGAGAGACCAAGGAAGAAAATAAAAGCAGGCAGGCAGGACAGATGAGCGAAGAGGAAATGAAGGAAAGAAGCAGGAAGGAATAAAAAAAGTGAGAGAAAGAAAGTACAGGGGGAAGTCGGAAAGAAAGGAATGGACAGTAAGTAAAAAAACCAAAAAAAAAAAGGGGAAATAAACAAGGCTGGTAATGAAGACTGGGAGAAGACGGCCGAAAGGAAGAAGAAAAAAAAAATAAAAGAAAAAGAGTAATAAATGGTGGAAAGAGAGAAGGGAAGAAAAAAAAAAAAGGAGCCACAAGAACTAGGTAAGCCAGCAAATTGAAAGCATACTACATATTCTAATCAGCAGAGTCCACAAACCGTTATCTCATACAACCTCACACAAAAAAAAAAAAAAAAAAAAAAAAAAAAAAAAACCCAAAGTAGGAAAGAACAGAAGCGGGGGAACGGAAGAAAAGAACGAAATGAAGGTAAGAAGAAAAGACAAAAGAAGGAAAGAACACAAGGGGACAACAACAACAAACAACAACAACAACAAACAACAAAAAACCAACAAAGTAGCACGGCCATTGTGTGAAAGGAAATGTAAGATAAAAAATAAAGCAAGTCTAAAACATGACAGAGAGAAAGGAAGGGAAGAACGAACGAAATGCGTGAAAAAAAAGAGAACAGAACCGAATTTTATTCAGTAAAGGCCAAAGCCCCATTTGAAAAAAAAAAAGAAGAAAGAATAACAACACGAAGGAGGAGGAAGGGCGTGTGTGTGTGTGTGTGGGTGTGTGTGTGTTGTGTGTGTGTGTGGGTGTGGGTGTGGGGGGGGGGGGGGGGAGGGGGCAGGAAGACTCTGGGCTCAGTCTGAAGAGCAAACAGAGAAAAAGAGAAGGAATAAAAGAAAGGGAGAGAACCAGAGAATTAGGTACAAGAACCCCCCCCCCCCCCCCCCCCCCCAAACAAAACGTATAGCAATGATGATGACGATAATGATAATGACAACAATAATCAATAATAATAATAATGATAACAACCACAATAATAATTGATAATGGATGATGATAAGAAGGAAGAGGAGCAGGAGAAATAGAACAACGATACTAATCATAATGATAAACTGATGATGATGATGATGGTGATGATGTTGATGATAATACTAATGATATATAACATTATAATGGTAATAACAATGAATATGAATATGAATATGATGATGATGATGATGATTATGAGATGATGATGATGATAAGAATAGCAATATAAATAATAACAAAAAAAGAAGAAGTAAGTGAAAAAGAGGAACAAAAGTCATGATAGGAAAGAAAAAAAAAAGAGCGTTGCAAAGCAAGTGTGAGTGGGCAAGAATTTTAAAAAAAAAAGAAAAGAAAAGAAAGAAAGAAAGAAAGAAAAGCAAACACAAACATTGAAATATGAGAAGGATGGAATGCATGAAACACGTCGGGAAGAATAAACGTTCAAAGGAAAGACAAACGAAGGAATGACATTTTAGACACAGAAAAAAAAGCGAAAGGACAGAAGGCAATCAGCATGCAAAAGAAAGGCAAGTGAAGGCCCCAAAATAGGCTAAATAGGAAAATTATTATAATCCAATTAAAAAAAAAAAAAATAATCCCGAGACGACACATCAGAAAACAAGCAGGTCTTTTAACTTGAAAAATACGAAATATTTCGTCCTTCTTCGGGGTGAAGGAAGGGTAGGGTGAGGAAGATGGGCGGCGAATGGCGAAGAGAGAGAGAGAGAGAGAGAGAGAGAGAGAGAGAGAGAGCGAGATAATGGCAGAGAGAGCGAGAGAGAGAGAGAGAGCGCCAAGAGAGAGAGAGAGAGAGAATAGATAAGAGGAGAGAGCCGAGGAGAGAGAAAAAGGAGAAGAGAGAGAGAGAGAGAGAGATACAGAAGAGAGAGAGAGAGAGAATAGATACGAAAGAGAGAGAGAAGAGAGATAAGAGAGAGGAGAAATAAAGAGAGAGAGAAGCCCCAGAGACAGAGAAAAACAGAGAGAGAGAGAGAACAGGAAGAGAGATAAGGAGGGAGAAGAGAAGAGAGATAGAATAGACTGAGAGAATAACTGGGGAGAGAGAGAGAGAGAGAGAGAGAGAGAGAGAGAGAGAGAGAGAGGAGAGAGAGAGAGAGAGAATAAACAACACAGACTCGAGAAGATAAAAGAATGAGAAAGAATGGAAAAAGGCTGGAAACACGACATATACGCAAACACACCCACACACACACACACACACACCACCACACCCACACACACACGGCACAAAGCCTTTCGCTTCACTGACCCACTAAGCAGTTCACAATAATTGCATTCCTACTAGGGTGAAAAAAATGGGCGTAAACAAATCTTTCATTTCCAGCCTTCAAGAAAGAACCAAACAATCCTACACACAAACAACAACAACAAACCAAACCAAACACAAAACAAGACTCGAGGATCTCCTTCGGACAAACAAGAGATCGAACCACAACATGAGGTTTTCACTTCCAGTTATGTAATAGCAAAAGTGTGCGCAGCGCGTGTGTGTATAATGCCCTCCATACACGCATGCATAAACGGACAGTTGAGCGCGCACTCGTGCATACACAACGTTATACACACAATCGACCCCCAGTCCGTGTTTCCGATAATCGCGCTAAATGTGCCTTTCCCCTTTCTTCGTTGTGTGTGTGGTGTGTGTGTGTTTGGTGTGTGTGTGTTGTGTGTTTTTAAAACCCGGTAACCCTGTCCTTCTTCCTGATCCTTGGGAGGTAGGCTGAATGCTGGTTTTTTTGTTTGTTTGTTTTTTTGTTTGTTTTCCCTTTCTTTTTTTCCCGGAACAGACGTGAAGTGTGATCCTATAGGTTTCTGTAGTACTTTTTTTTTTTTTTAAATATACTTTTTTTTATTTTTTACATCTGTATTTCTTTTCATTCTTTTCTTTCCCCTCCTAGACTTTTTCTGTGTGTACTTACTGGCGTAAATTGATGCACACAACAACGAGCGTGTCTTTAAGCATAGAAATTGAATTCGGTTCCATCTGGAAATGAAAAAGCGCCCAGTTAACTTTTGTAACAAAAATAATCAGATCCAAATCGGTACAAACCCCTCTTGTGCAGTTCCTCTCCTCTCCTGCCCTCCCCTCCGCAGTTCTCCACCTCCGCCTCTCCCTCGTCCTCTCTCTGCCTCTCTCTCTCTGCCTCTGCTAGACATAACTTGTGTTCTCGCCACAGTTAGCATACTTGTGCTTGCACACATGCACGTACACTGAGACCCACACCACAATACAAATAAAGTTCAAATAGGCAACAAAGCGACACATACAGGGTTAGTGTTGAACAGTTTTTTTTCTGAAAGTAGAACCTTGCTCAACGTGTAAACCTGATATTAGACGCATACGCGCGCGCGCGCGCGCGCGCGCGCGCGCGCGCGCGCGCGCGCACACACACACACACACACACACACACACCACAACCTCCACTATAGAAGACACTGAAGCCAGGGGCGTCCACTCTGTGCGTACTGACGAACTGCAACGTCACCTCGTTGCTGTGGCTGATGTATGACGTCATGGGTGGCGTGGTGCAGAAGCGAACGGGCCCGTGTGACGCCATTTCCGAGATGATGAGGCGATCGTTGGAGAGGTCGCAGGGGTTGCTGTTCCGTGGACCCAGGTCAAAGTGGGAGAACTCGAAAGTGATCACCTGGAAGGCCAATGGACTTATAGTTGATATTACAAGAAATACAGCAATGATGTGTTTTTCTTTTCCCTCCAGCCTTTAAATTTTTAACAAGTAGTAATTAATGAAGATATAGCATATACTACAGCATTTTTTGGGGACCATGGCACTGCATGTATACGTGGACTTTTTAAATTTTCAAGTGTGTGTGTGTGTGTGTGTGTGTGTGTGTGTAGGGCCGGATCGGGGAGGGGGGTGCTTTGGTACTATAGCACCCCCCTTCGAAAAAAAAAAAAAAAAAACCTCGGCTTAAAATGCTATTATGTCTCCCAGCTGACAGGAGATGCCACAAAACAGCCTTTAAAACGTCAAAAATCCAATTTTCGGCCGGGGGGGGGGCTTTGCCGCCCTGGTCCCCCCCACTGGGGCTTTGCCCCTAGACCCCCCAGGGCCTAGGCGGCCCCTGGATCCCGGCCTAAAACATTTACCAGCATCCCACCTTAAAAAACTCTGCGATCCAGCCCTCGTGTGTGTGTGTGTGTGTGTGTGTGTGTGTGTGTGTGTGCGTGCATGTGTGCGTGTTTGCTCTTTCCAAAACATGTGGCGTAGACTATGTGTGTTGATATCACTCCTCGTTTATCCTTCATTTTCTTTTTGTTTCTTTTCTTTCTTTTTTACTTTCACATCACATTGGAAATTGAAATCATTGTCAGTCGTTGTTGAGAAATCAGATTTTTAAGGAGAAAAAAAATAATTATCTCAATTTCTTTCGAGGGGAGGGGGAGGGATCGCTGAGTCTGTACTTTACCAGCTGGCAAGCTGACAAATCCTTTTGCAGGATCGTTTGGGGCGCAGGTTCCACTGCCACTTTTGCCGTTCACAGTTAGGCGTCTAACTACTACACATCAGTGAAGACTTTGCACTGAACCTGTTATATTTTGGTAGCGTTCATAGCCAGATCTGACCCCTAGAGGAGAACGACAGCAGCGTTGGTAAACAGAGAGTGTGTTACCAGGAAAACGAAGCCGAACAAAACATGGTGCAACGCATTTAAACATACTCCCAGTTTAGATCTATCTTGAAGACGCGTGTCAAAAAAAAAAAAGAAAGAAAAAAAGAAAAAAAGTCACCCTCAAACTTGCGTCATTACACACACACACACACAAAAAAAAAAAAAAAAAAGTTTCGTCACTGAAATGGCAAATCGGCGACGTACTTTCAGAGAATTCCATAAAGAAAAAAAACCGTTTTCGGGGCCGTTTATAAAAGCCGTTACGGCTATTCTGGTTTAAAACACACACACACACACACACACACACTCTTTTTCAGAAAGATCGGCTCCGAAGTTTTGTCTGGAGCGAGTGGAACACATTTTGACCACGGACAGACAGACAGACAGACTGACAGCATTTCTTCGTTTCCATTGTAAAGTACTCCCTGTTCTATAAGAACTGGGAGTACAAAAACAAAAAATGGCGATGCCCAGAGGTCCACTCTCGGTGAACACAAAGCATCCTGACAACTATGTTCACCAAAACGGTCCGTTATCATAGCCAGATAGATTGCATTCTTGTGAAGAACCAGGCTCGGTGTGGCATCAATAGAGATAAAACCAGGACATTCATGCCAAGGAGATGACTTCAGTAGTAACCACGACTTCGTGATGATGAACTTAAAAGTACTGATGAAGATCCAGAGATGGGACCCCCCCCCCCCCACACACACACACACACGCATACACGCGCGCGCGCGCGCGCGCACATGCATACTACACACACATACACATATACAAGTAAACGCTCACTTCCTGTCTAATACCACTTTAAAGTG
>JADBJO010010276.1:35643-45643 GCA_016801955.1 Conus betulinus
ACATGATAGGCAGGAGGACAGAAGGTGATTGATGATGACACAGTCATATCTTGTTCCAGGCCATCCACCAGGTCATTCAGCCAGTCACCCAGCCAATCAGCCAGCCAGTCAGCCAACCAGGTATTTCACCAGCCAACAAACAAACCAGCCCACTCAACAAACTAACCAATTAGTCAATCAACCAACCTGTTGCTAGTTTCAGCCAGTTAACCACCAAGCCAATCTGCCACTTAGATAACCAACAGCCAGTCAGTTCACCAACCAATCAGCCACCCAATCAATCAACCAGTCAGCCATCCAATCATCAACCAATCAACTATCCAATCAATCAACCGGTCAGCCATCCGATCAATAAAACAAGGCCAATCAACAAGCCAGCACGAACATTAAAAACTAACCAGCAGGTCAGCCAATATACCATCCAGCAGGTCAGCCAATATACCATCCAGCAGGTCAGCCAATATACCAACCAATCAGCCACTTAGATCACGAACCATCCTGTCCCGCCAGACAAACCAAACAACCAGCAAGTCAGTCTATGAGCAACAAAAAAAACCCTGCTCAGCAAATCAAACCATAACCTTGCAGCTCATGTAAACAGTCAGTCACTCAGCTGATCGGTCAACCAGTCAGCCAGTCAGGAAGTCAACACAACAACCAGTCAGTCCGCCAATGAAGCAAGCAGCCAGTCAGCAAATCAACCCCTAAAAAAAAAAACAACTATCAAACCAACTGACCAAGCAGTCAATCAGTCAGTTGAACAACAAATCAGCCAATAAATCAACAAGTAGTCCAGCCAAGCAAGCCAGTCTGTCAAAGACGCAGTCAGCCAATCAGCCAACCAGAATACCATCAGTCAGCCGGCCAGACAGCCAATCAGCCAACCGTACAGTTAACCAATCAGCCAACCAGTCAGTCAGCCTATCAACCGCCAGTCTGTCCAAAGACAAGCAATTAGCCCACCAGCGGTCAGCTAAATCAGCTGGTCAGTTTCTCAAAAACGACGGACCAGTCCTGACAGTAAATTAAACACACACAACCACCACTCTGCCATATGAAACAACCAACTAGCAAACCAGCCAGCCAGTTAACAGGCCAATCAAATAAGTCAACCAGCCAACCTGTCCACTGACCTACTTGCAAGCCAGCCAGCCAGCCAGCCAGCCACGTAACCAGTCAACGAACCAGCCAATGAGCCATCCAAACAGCCAGCCGATCAAACAACCAGTTCACCTATGAATTAAAACAACCAATCCAGGGCCTAGCCAACCAGGCAGCCAACTGACCAAACATCTGATTATCCGAGCAAACTGTTCAAAGAGCCGAAGAACGAAGCAGACAGATAAGTCTGACCTGGCGACGAAGCTGATCAAAATGTACATGCGAACGAGATCCTCCCTTTCCTTAAGTTGACAGAAGCCGGCGAAGTTTTGGAGGAGGGTAAGGTGGAAAAAGGTGAAAAAATGGGACGGGGCGGGGAAGTGGGAGGGGGAAGACCGCGGTGGCAAACTCACAAAATTACCAACTGAAACCAACAACAGAGAGAAATCTAACCAAGAGAGAGGTAGTTAGTTTGATTTCTACCGTCCACCAAACACCACACCACAGACAACCCGAATCAGCAGCGGTGGCTACAGGGTAGACGGACGGGGCAAAGAAATTTACATGCGAAATGAGTAGTAGTCTGCTGCTGATTAAAAAAAAAAAAACAGTCGTCATCAATTGGCGCGGCAAAGAAAGAAACTGGCTCCTCTGTATTGACTGGCGGCCCCCGAGGTCAGAGTGCAAGCTGCGACGCAGACAATGCAAATGAGCCCCCACCCCCCCCCCCACCTCCCCCGCTTTCGATTCCGGCCCTGTCGACAATGAAGTCCAGGAACCCTTAATCCCAAATCAGACTTTTCCCGGACACTTGACACTTGACGCGCGTTAACGCCGCGCCATTTATTGTGGGGCCAAAGGTCCATTCACAAAGAGTTCGCAGCGTCAGTTTCAATTTTATAGAACAAAATAAACCATTCTACAAACGCCAGACAAAATATAACAATAATATTCTATTAACTCCAGTGTCAACCATCTATCAGTTTAATCAAAGCATCTGTTCATTTCGACCAAACTAATATGTCAACATATAATTCTGTATATATACACATACATGATCTGATTTGGATTTCTCTGCCATCTTGAAACAGGTTAGTACATTTCCTATTTTCCGTTTGCTCGTGTGATGTTACTTAATATTTTGTTGTTACGTTCCACATTGGACTTACTCGTCTTCTTTTATGTAGTAGTAAGTTACGTTAGGACAGACAGGATTTTACCTCTACTATCATCGACAGCAAGTGAAACTTCCATGAAAGTTGTTTCAACCTCAAAACAATAATCGGATTCATTTTTGCGTGCGTGATGATAATATTTCTACTTGGGACGGAGTCCCTTCGAGCGAGCGTAGAACTGTAGTGGGTCAAACTAGATCTGTGTGGTTGAAGCGAGCCACTCACTACACACGAGAGCGGCACACCGTCGCTCGTCTCGCGAAAGAAGACGCGCAGCGGGCCACGCAGAAAAGACCTTGACCTTTGTTAATCGCTCTCTAAAGTTAGCTATTGACCCAGAGAAAAAAAAAAAAAAAAAAAAAAAAAAAAAAAAAAAAAAAAAAAAAAAAAAAAAAAAAAAAAAAAAAAAACTCTTCTTTACATACACGCGTCACAATAAGTATGTATATTTAACTGCAATATGTTGAACACACAGGGTTTGTACTAAATAATATCACTCTACGCGAAACTGGTCAACACTCATTTTTGTTCACCTCTAATACTTATCAAACTTGTACATGTATGTATAATAACACACAGTATCCAATTTGCAGCACATTCAATCTAATCCTGTTTATTTCATTTTTGTTCCTTTCCATCTCCTCTCTACATCTTATACGTATATTATTTATTAATTTTCTATTCATTTTATACAAAAAAACAAAACAAAAAACAAAATCCTTTCTATCTTTCCCTCCTTTCTAATTTCCATGTGTTTAACAAGTCAGTTTTAACCTGTAGGCCACATTGCCAGCCCTTGAGCTTTAATCCTTATAACTGACTTTCTCTGAATTTGAGAGCATAAAAGATGTACATTGCTACATCCTGCATGATCTCTGTATTTTTGTTTTGTAGTATATTATCTAATCTGATCATGTTCAAATTGTTAAAATGTTTAATTATGTATTTCACTCTTAATTGGTTATAAGTTGGACATGCTGTTAAAAAGTGCATTTCTGTTTCATCTACAGGACAAAAGGGGCAAGTTGCAATCACCAAACTATCAGTGTGTTTCCTATTGATGTGTAATTCATTTATTCCAAGTCTCATTTTTGTTAATGCTTTCCTAAATTTAGTTATAGTAATTTGATGCAGATATTCTTCTGTTTGATGCAAGGTTTTGAATGTATAGTATGTTGTGAATCTCTCGCTGTTTGTTATTTTTCTCATGCCAGGTTTGTTTATAACAATCTATCATTCTTTGTTTTAACTCCTTTATAAAACCATGTTCATTACTTACTCCTTCATTTATCCATACCTCTGAGAAACCATACCTATCCAGACATCCTTTTATTCCTAGAGCCCAGTTTTGTGCAGTATCTAATTGCTTTTATTGTACTATCTATATATAATGGGTGAGAGAGAGAGAGAGAGAGAGAGAGAGAGAGAGAGTAAAAGGCCCCCATTTCCTAATGGCCAGCTTTGGTATGTGCAAAAGAACCACTGAGTGCAAAGACTTTCCCCAGTCTCTGCTCAAGTACCCATGAGAGAAAAGTATACAGAAATAGTCAGGGTCACAGAGATTTCTTTCTGTTCTGCAGATCACAGGCGGTAGATTGCAGTTCAATTCCTGCTTGGTGGCAGCCAACATAAGAGTTACATTTTTCATTGTCCATCCACATGTGTTCCTTTCATTTCCTTTGATGAATCAGACATCCGTTCCCAAATAAGCCCTATCAACTACCTTCATTATAGAGTTCACTTTGTTACAGTTGTTTCAATCTCAGACTGCTTTTTTTATTCTCTCACATATTTAATGTCACCTCTCTCATCCCTCAACTCAACAATGCCTTCATTTTCTCACACATTCATCCCTCAACATAAATTTGGCACAATCTGAGATTGTTATGCAGAACCAATGAAATGGAATCTGCAAGATGCATGTACTGATGCAAGTTCAGAAACTAAATATATTTTTAATTACCCCCCCCCCCCCTCCCCCCAATATGCCACTGTTCATAAAGCGAAAACAAACAACACAAAGAATACCAGCCACGCAAATGAGCAAAGGAATTAAAACAACAAGGTTCATATGCTTAATCAGATTACCAATCTGAACGCAAACGAAGGAACTAACGAATCAATCCAACCACCCCCCAAAAAAAAATTAGAGACAATCTACATTGCTTTATCCCCTCAAAGCAAACGATATCTCAGCGTACAAGACACTCGGTCAACGTTGGATAATTAGTTTTATAACACAGAGCACTTGGAAACTCTCCAGGGCCAATTTCCAAGTTAAACGACCAACAGCCTTTCTGGAATAACCAACTCGAATGCAAAAGTTTCTACAAGTGGATATAAATCACGATCTGCAATTGAAATCAACCACTAGTCTGCATGTAGATACTGAAATAGTTTCTATTCAAATGAACCCAAGACCAAAAAAATTCCTCCTGCTAGTCTGTCAAACAAGCAATTAACCAACCAGCCAGCCAGCCAGTCCATCAACTGGCCAGTCTCTCAATCAACAAGCCAGTCAGACAGTAAATTAAACACACAGCCAATAGGTCAGCCAATCAACAAACTAACCAACCTGGCAGCCAGCAAATCAATTACTCCATCAAATACGTCAACCCACCAACCAGTCAGTCCACTAACCCACTTACAAACCAACCAGTCAGTCAAGTAGCCAGCCAAGGAATCATTCAATCAGCCAGTGAGCCAACCGAACATCCAGCCGATCAAACAGTCAGTTCACCTATGAATTCATCAACCAATCCAGGACCCAGCCAGCCAGGCATCAAACTGACCAAACATCAGATTATCTGAAAACAGCTGTTCAAGGAACCAATGAACGAAGCAGACAGACAAGTCTGACATCATGACGAAGCTTATCAAATGTGCATGCAAATCAGATTCTCTCTTTCCTTACATCAACAGATGTGGAACTAATGTTAACTAATTTCAGGAGGCGTGGTGTAAAAGAGAAAAAAAAAAAAAAGGGGGGGGGGGGGGGGGGGGGGGGGGGGGGGGGGGGGGGGTGGGGGGGGGGGGGGGGGGGGGGGGGGGGGGGGGGGATAGGGGAAGGAAAGGAGAGGAAGGTGGGGTGATATACACTCACAAAATGTACATTTGAAACCAACAACAGAAAGAAATCTAACAAGAGAGGTAATTAGTTTGGTTTCTACCGTCCACCAACTACCACAGCACAGAGAACCCGAATCAGCAGCAGGGGCTACCCAAGAACACCAAGGGTAGACGGGGGCAAAGAAATTTACATGTGAAATGAGTAGTAGGCTGCTGATTTAAAAACAGTCATCAACTGGCGCAGCAAAGAAAGAAAACGGTTTTTATCCGTATGCCCCCCCCCCCCCCCAAGGTCAAACGAGGAGCCGAGCTGCAACACAGACAATGCAAATGAGTCTCTCATTTCGACTCCCGCCCTGTCAACAATCAAGACCTTTAACCCCTGTCTCTCTCTCTCTTTGTGTGTGTGTGAGTGTATGAGAGAGAGAGAGAGAGAGAGAGAGAGAGAGAGAGAGAGAGAGAGAGAGAGAGAGAGAATAAACGAAAAATTACTACTCCGCCGAACGAAAGAACTTGGAATAGTATTTGTTTCTTTTATAATTCCATCAGATAGTTCCTTTTGTTGGTCAGATCTGTGATTATGAGGCAGAACGAGTAAACTGGTTTATCTACAAGATGCACACACTGATGCAGTTTCAGGACATATAAAGATCGTATCTTCTATTCTTCACCTTTGTGTGACACCATTCATTTAGTGAAACAGATAAGGAAGTATAACCAGCCATGCAAATGAGCAAAGAATAAAGCCAACGACGTGCACACTCCTAATCAGATGAAACAGTCTGCACACAGAGACGAAAAAAACAAACAAACTATCGAACCAATCTCACCACCCCTAACTAAATTAAGGACAATTTACGTTTCTTCACCCCCTCAAAACAACGACGTCTCTGAGTGCAATACACTCAGTTAGCGAGATGTCTGATACTTAGTTTCAGTTCTCCTAGCACTTGGAACTCGCCCGGACCAATTTCCAAGTTAAACGACCAACAAACTAACCGGGAATACTGGCTTGAATGTGAGCTGACCCACATAAAAAGAGTTTTTTTTTGAGAGCGGAAACAAATGACGATCTGCAATTGAACTCAACCATAAATCTGCATGCAGACACTAAAAAAAAAAAAAAAGTTTCTATTAAATGTACCCAAGATACAATGTTCCTAATCTGTAGACATTTTTGCATTTGTTTGTGGTAGCTTTGCACCATATATACACCCAGCCATGACATGTGCCCTCTTACGGATACGCACATGCTCGCGCGCGCGCGCGCGCGCGCCCACACACACACACACACACACACACACACACACTGCGCTGTTTTTCCCCCATTTCTCCATGACCCTTGTCAAACAGTGCTTTTTGCTGTGCATATTTGACACCTTCTGAAGAAAAAAAAAGATAAACGGATCTACTTCGCAATTCTGCATATACAGCTATTTTTTCTTCTGTTTGTCTGTTGTTTCGTTATATTTTTTTAATTACTCATCGTACGTCCAACGTTCATCCCATTTTCATAATTGCTTTCAAGAATACTATTCAATGGCAGTCACATCCTGGTAAAGCAAAAAATTCTACGAGTTCTATTGAGTTCACTTTATAAGTATCAGCTAGTGCTCATTATTCGTTTCATCATTGCTGCAACATTTGGTACAATTTGTTTACAAACCATAAAATAAAGAAAACAAATAGCGCCCCTCTGCCCTCCCCTACCCCTCCCGCAAACCGAGCATCTGAGGTGATCTACTGCTCTGATGTGGCTTCCTTTTGATGTGGCTTTGGTAATCGCCTTAGCTGCAAACAATCATTTTGTCTTGAGGCCTACGGGCATCCCTGCCTTCCTGGAAAGGACAAAGGTACGGAATCAGAATGATATTCCGACAGGCTTTATACAAATTAAGCGCTAAAGTAATTTTGTGAGTTACTTGTTGAAAACTTTGTCTTTTTATGATGGACCGGCATGGCACTTAATCTTGATTGGTTATTTTTGTTTCGTCTGAAATTGTATTTTTAAAATTCAACCGTGTTCTGCGGGTCGAAGAATGAATTGAATATTGGCATTTGCAAATGACACAGTTATATCTAAAAGACGTCCTAAATTGTAGTGACAAACTAGTCCGAGTGGGTTCCTGAAAAGATCAGGTAACGTGATTAAATTGTTTTTATTTCTTTTGCTGTTCTTTTATTCTCCTTTTTTTTCCCTTCCTACCCCTGTCTGTCTTTGTTTATCGTTTTTATTTTTCTGCCCCGACCGGCTCCTACCCAGAGTTGAGTTTGCTGTGGACTCAGTTGGGAAGACTGGGACCACACAGTCGAGTTTCATCCACTTAATGGATGATGCGTTTCTGAGAGTGTTGCTCAAATTTTGCTGACCAACACTGCAGATGTCTGTATCTCTCGGGCCTGGTTGACGCCGGGATATATTATGAAAGGAAGCGTAGAGTACAGCCCTGTCATGTAGTCTCAGACCGAAATGGAAATCCGTAGCATCATCTTAATCATCCTCATTCTCATCGATCAGCATAAAAAAAAAAAAAAAAGTCTCAAATTCTGTGGCCCTTCATGCCCTGCTCTCATGGTGACCTCAGTTTCGATGTCCTCTCCACGTCTGTGGCCTTGGTTTGGTTCCGTCGGGGTCACCGGTATCGGCGGTCCATGGGGGCTGTCGTTGGCGGACGTGGTGGCGCCCTCCGGAGGGAGAGCTCACTCACGCCGGCTCCGCGACTAAGCAATTATTGTCGTTAGTAGGGGGCTTAGTAGGTGGTGTCCTGCGTATGTTAGATCAGAACAGGCGCCACTGAACACCACTGAAGTGACTCGGCAGCAGTGCAGTGTCTCCTCCGGTGGGTGGCCTCCGGTGACAGCCCCGATATAGCCCTTTGCGGTCGGCTGGGCTATAAGGAACATTACCATTATTATTAGTAACCCACCCCCCCCCCCCCCCCCCCCCCCCCCCCCCCCCCTTTAATAAAAAAAAAAAGGGTCACACCGCAGTTCGCAGTGAAGGCGCTTAGGTTCGCAAAAAAGTACAGTCACGACCAAAATCGAGAACAACCAGCACCAGCTTACGATAAAGGTGACGAATGTGACATCCAAACAGCCGGAACACTGAACTCGTCGTCTGAGGATCTCAGGTTTGATCCTCGACAACAACAAATTAGTGAAATGTACAGGAGAGATTCTCCCCCACCCCGCCTCCTCCAACGATTTCCTGAGTCAAAGGGAGAGATTTGAATTCTTTTCAAAGATGATGAGGGGAGGGGGAATCTTCCAATACAGTGAAGGCTCGATAAAGATTCGAAACCACCACCCCAGTGATCTGCCCTTGGAGCTATTCCGGTCCCGTACATGATGTCCCTATCTTCGTATCCAGCCAGTGGCCTTCCTCTAATGCTGACGCCTGTTGACTCCACTGCAGTCACACATTTGTCCTGTCCTTGTCTCAACGCTAGCAGGTCAGGGTCACCCGCCAAAGCACACACACTTCGTGGGTGCACCATCCATTTGGGTTCTCGACTCGTGCGGCTTTTTTTTTCTTTTTTTGTTTTTGAAGAGAGAGAAATCAGCGAAGCAATAAACCAGAAAAAGGCTTAACAGAAAAAAAAACCGTGCAAAATACACCTCCCTAACGTTCGGCTGAAAGACACTCCCGGGATCTTGCATGATGAGCCAATGAACAGCGCAGCTGGAAGACCTGTGACTGTGCTCCGCATGGAAATAAAGCAAAAGAGGAAATCAGAGCTTCAGGCCTGCGGCTGTTTTGTACTCCAAGTTTCTTATAGAACAGGGAGTACTTCACAATGGGAACGAAGAAATGCTGCCTGTCTGTGCGTCTGTCCGTGGTCAAAATGTGTTTCACTCACTCCAGACAAAGCTTCTGGGCCGATCTTTCTGAAAATTTGTAGGTATGTTCATTATAGGTCACGGATGATGCCATTATTATACCAGAATAGCCGTCACTAATGGCTGTAACGGCCCAAAACGGGTTTTCTTCGTTATGGAATATCTGAAAAAGTACTTGGCGAGTGACGAAATACATTATGACGCATGTTTGATCGTGACTTCTCTTTTTTGTATTATGACGCAAGTTTGATTGTGACGTGTTTTTTTTTGTACATGCGCAGTCAAGATAAACTGGGAGTACGTTTCTAACCTTTGCATCTTGTTTTTTCTTTACAGAAAGCAGAGAAAAACAACGGAAGCTCAACACCCAGACAGTCAGACTCACTGACAGTGTATTTCGTGCAGCAGGTGGTCAACCGGTGATACAGAGGAACTGTTCTAACGTCATTTCTCATGCGATACACCTTAAATGAAACGGTAGACCTATTGTTCTTGACTGGTCACACCTCTTTGAAGTGCATCACTTCAAAAACGTCGTGTGACGGACGTACGCCCTAAAAAAATGGGAAGTTCACTTACACAGAACTCCCTTTTTGTACTCCAACTTCTTACAGAACAGGGAGTATTTTACAATGGGAACGAAGAAATGCTGTCTGTCAGTCCGTCTGTCTGTCCGTGGTCAAAATGTGTTCCACTCGCTCCAGACAAAACTTCTGGGCCGATCTTTCTGAAAATTTATAGGTCACGGATGATGCCCGATGTTTTATTATACCAGAATAGCTGTTACTAATGGCTATAATGGCCCAAAAATGTTT
>JADBJO010010276.1:48143-65643 GCA_016801955.1 Conus betulinus
GTTTTCCTGTGAAGTCTGGTAAATTCTCATCTGCTGTCAACTTCACCCCGTGGTGTTAGTAGCCAGCTCATGTCTGAACTGGACGGCTGGTGAAAATATATAGCATAACACTCGACAGAAGACCTTTTTGGTTCTTACAAAAACCATGTATTTTGGTGAATTAATGACCCATTTGCCTACTGAAGGAAAAGGCTGTTGACAAACTTGCTATTGAGAGAGAGAGAGAGAGAGAGAGAGAGAGAGAGAGAGAGGGGAGGAGACAAAAATTTATGTCCTTACAGCGCCCCCCCCCCCCCCCCCCCCCCACACACACACACACACACACACGCACGCACACACGCAGGACACACACACACACACACACACACACACACACACACACACACACACACAGTGCGTGATGCATTTCGTGTGTGCGTTTACCAGCAGCAATTCTGAGGGCTGTGCACAAAATAGCTTGAAAGCAATGAGAGATCCTCCTTACAGGAGGATGTGCGACCCCTGGAAGAAGAGCAATTTCTTCCGATAACACCGTCCCCCCCCCCCTCCCCCCACCATCTATCCCCTCTCTCTCTCTCTCTCTCTCTCTCTCTCTCTCTCTCTCTCTCTCTCTCTCTCTCTGCCACCCCCTGTACTTCCCCAAACCTGTCCACACCACACTGATTCTCTCTGCCTGGATTATATATATATATATATATATTTGTTAAAACATTGATTAAAATGTAAAACTTTGATTAAAAAAATATATATATATATATATATATATATATATATATATATATATATATATATATATATATATATATAGAGAGAGAGAGAGAGAGAGAGAGAGAGAGAATGACAAATGACAATGACAAAATGTTTAATGAGCCAGGCCTTCTGCCCATGTCAAGGGAGGGGGTACAAAGGGAAATCATGTCAGGATACTACATTGAAAATGAATATGATTAGCATCCATACTAACCTGTAGACGAAATAGCAAGATTACGGACTTTAAATGCATCAGTTAGATATGCTGCCAGTCTGCACATACATTTAGTGTCACACATCAGTAACGATAACCTGAAAGAAGAAGGGTAATTGTAATACTTACAGGGAATGTATTTTTCTCTAACATTTGAGTATTTGGGACAGACGCATATAAAATGAAGTTACCTTTCTGGGACACTACAAAATGGGGCAGTTAGGGGAAAACATTATTGGAGTATCAGTACCGATGCGTTCGTAATGCTGAAACACCTAATCTAAATCTGATTAGGGTCTTTTTCAGTACACTCTGTTTTAGGTCGAATAAGTAATCAGATGTACAAAACGATAGTTTGAAAGATGCATAAAATGTACACCGACTTTCATTTCTCAATTGAGCCTCCCATCCTTGAATGAAACAATTGATTAGCCTTTGCTTGAATTCTCTCTGAGAAAAAGATGAATATTTTGAACACTTTGGTGTTCCCATACATGTCCGTATCCACATTTGTATAAAGTAAAGCATAGCCAATTGTTCTGATTTTTATAATGAAGAGCTAACAGCATTTTATAAGATTTTAAAGGCAGACGCTCATCAGACATTCTCAAAAGTTTCAACCAATATTTAACACATCTTGTATAAGTATGAACATGAAGAGGATATCTACCACATTCACCATAGACGAGGACATTAGGTGTCTTCACGGTAACATTTGACAATCTTTTCAACGCAAAGAAGTGTACTTTTTCAATTAAATTCTGGTTTGCTTTGGTAGGATTTGACAATCAAATAATCTAAAGAACACACTTTTGGATGCTTTTCACCGAGGGACCGCAGTTTTAAGATACATACAACTCCTCTCTTTGCTTTCGCGCGGCTCTATCTTCCATAGCACAGGAAAAAGAGAGGGAAGGAGAAAAAAAGATGATACCAAGGTATTTAAACTGATGGACTACTTCTAGCTTATTGCTACCAAAGAACAATTTTTTCTCTTGCTGCAATGTAACCGCATTTGCCAAAGACGACCACTTTAGTTTTATCTAAGTTTAACTCATAAATTCATTCTATGCGAGGCATCCCTCAAAATATTCAGCTGTCGTTGCAGACCAATAACCGAGAAAGATAGTAACAGAACATCGTCAGCAAAAAGTAGTATCAACATTTCATTAAATCGGGATAGCTTTACACCGTGTTTACCATTACGGGTTACAACAATTGCGAGTTCATTAACAAATAGCGAGAATAAAAACTGGACTGCAGTTGTCGCCTTGTCTCAGGCCACGAGGACAGAAGAATGGTTCAGTGCACTGGTTGTTCACGTTTACACTAGCTTTGACAGTGTCATACATGCCTTTGACAGCTTTGTACATTTTACCTCTGATTCCTTTCTTCTTTAATATCATCCAAAGGTACTGCCTGTTAACTAAGTCGAAGGCCTTTTTGAAATCAATAAAGGCAACGTATAGCTTGCTCCGATTCAGTAACTGCTTTTGAATTAGTGCCAGAAGGGTAAAAATGTGATCAATTGTACTATGATTTCGTCTTAAACCAGGTTGAGATGAATCAATTAGATCATTATCTTCGACCCATTCAGTAAGTCTTTTATTAAGGATATAACTGTACAACTTGCTCCTCCAATATCTAGCAAGGAAATACCCCTGTAATTGTCAGGACAATCAGGATCACCCTTTTTATACACAGGTAGAATGACAGACTGAGACCAGCTTTTTAGGAAAACTATCAGAATCAAACAGTTTATATTGAAGTATTGAATTAAAAATAGAATGACTTCTTGAGATGTGTTCTTTTAATAAAAATTCACCACTTAATCCATCAGAACCAGATGCTTTTCCACATTTCCAAGCTTTTTATAGCATCCTCAATTTCCCATTGCTCTATCGCTCTGTCTAGTGGAGCACAGTCCAAGTTTGTGTCTACAGGCAAGTTGCTTTGAAAAGTTTTCTTCAAAATCTGGTAAATCAGTATCGTGAGATAGATCACTATTAAAAAACCATCTTGAAAAATGATCAAACCATTCACCAGAAGTGATCAAATTATGCTTTTAATTCTTTAGATATAAGAACAGATTTAAACAGTTCCCCCAACACGTTTAAGATCGCCACTACTATTTACAAAGGGTATCTAGATTTGAGTGTTTCTGTTCGGACCTCTTAATGCTAAGCAGATTTTTATACTGTCTCCTTGAAATCACATACATATATCGGTAATATATCATTTGTAGCTTTTTTTACTATCATTGTCAACATCATCTTTTACAAATACTGTCGCACTCTGCGAAATGTTCGTAAAGCTTTACGTACTTTTACGTCTTTTTTTCTGCACATTCTCTGTCAAACCATGGCTTTTGTCTGAAACTACCCTAAACGTCTTTAACAATACTTTTCCAGCCATCTTGATGGAACCACCAATGAATGAGGCTAATGAGGCATCAATATCAACATCTATTAAATTACTAGCATCTTGAATCAGTTTCTTAACATCACTATCTTTAAACATTGCACAATAATCATTTTTTTCTTTTTCATTATTTCCACACAAACAAACTTAGTAACCTTTACTTATCGTAGAATGGGACGAGGTGGGCCTTCAATTCAGTGGCCTTAGGTATTCAAGAAATAATTCTACAGACATATGTTTTGAGTCAGTTCTGGGAATAACGTTTTAAATATGAAGCCCGCATGAAAGATACATTCAGACACAATAAAGTCGTAACACTAACACTACATCCATTAATAGGCATATAATAAGAAGTTGTTTTCCCCCTCATCCCCAAGACAAGTCTGTTTCATTATACTCAGGTTAGTTATACTGATCACATATTTGAAGTAAATATTGTACCAAATTCATTTGTAACACCATCCGTTGACTCCCTACGAAATCGTTGTACACAGCTTTGAATACTCTGCATTTTCGCCAATAAAGTCGTCTCTATGGAGAAGTCAGAAACATTACCATTGCCTGTTCTGGCATTCAAATCTCCCAAAACAAAAACAATGAGAGGTAGTTCGCCATATTCTTCAAATAAACCAGCGATACAGTTATCCAAAAAAACATAAACCATTATCAATTTCAGTTTCAGCATAATAAACACTATTTGATGGTGGGATATACAAACCAATCAAAAAACAGTCAGAACAAAAACCCGTTAGTAGTTTCGATATCTTGAGAACCAAGCAGTTGTCATATTCAATTGTGATATTATGTGTACTAAATCTACTCAGCTTTTTCTTTACAAGAAGTGCAATTCCACCGGACAGTCTAGCGGTAACGGAATCAGAAACTTGAATACCAGGAGCAAATATATACAACATAACAGGGAAACAAGTGACTTGGGAAGGAATCTGAAAAAGTTTCAACGAAAAGAATGAAATCATAAACAGACACAAAAGAGCGAATCTCTTGATCATATACTGTTGACATACCTTCCACGTTGTAAGTCAAGAACCGTAATGTTTTGGCATCTTTTACAATGCCAGATTGTTGAGCCGTGGGGGTGATTTGAAACACAGGCAGGGCCGAATTCCTAGCTACTGAGGAGGAGGCGGGGGCTGTACGAGGAGTGTGTCTAGGGCCTGTGGTAGTGAATGTGTCTGTCAGGTGTGTTTTGGCGACATTTGGCTCTGCTTCGGGTTTGAGGTGGATGGCATGGACATTTAAACTGGGTTTTCGTTCTCATATCAAAACTTGAGGAATGAAGTGAGAACAGGCAGGGACTGGTCACTAATTAAAGAAGACTGCTGGGGGCTGAAACAAGGGCTGAGAGAAAGACTGACTTTCAAACATCGTCGGAGTTCCATGTATCCACAGGGTCTAGAACGGAGGAATGGTCGGTCAGAGAACAATTCCACTGGACAGAAACAATTCAACTTGTCCGATGTCACAGGCACAGTATGGGCAGGTGGACCAGCTGAGTATATACACTGTTCTGTGAACATGCACTGAGCGGTGGAGGAGCGCTGATCACACTGGAAGCCGTGGTGGTGCGGGAGAATGAGGTGACAGTTCTTCTCTGGTAGACGGAAGTTTTTTTATCAGCGAGTTTATCACTCACACCGTCCTCTGGAACAGGTGCGAGGGTCTCCTGGTTGGCAAGGTCCAGGTCCTGTGGAACAGCAGCACTGTCGCCAGAAGCGGAAGGAACAGGACTTGGTGAAGCTGTCTGGCGAACACTGGCCTTGGTTGCGGCCTTCTCTGAGGACGTGGCGTTGACGCTTAAGAGGAGGGCAGGGCGCAGTGCGGGGCGGGATGTCGGGCAAAGTGCAGGGCAAGAGGATTCGTCGTTCTGCTGAGCTGAGGCATGTGGACGTCTGAGGATGCAGGAAAGGATTCCACATCAGAGGAAGGAGGTCGGCTGACGGGTTTGACGCGGCTGGTTTTTAATTTCGGCCGTTAATTCGGCGTGATGGCTTTGCAGAGAACGTTGTCTGTTACCCCGGTATCCACGGCACTGCTCTCTTCTGTTGTCGTGAACATGCAGGCGGTCCGTTGCGAAAGAAGGCACGCTCGTCCTTCTTCCTTCTCACGTCTCTAATGACATTCTGCTGCTGTCTGTTCGTGAGATCACCACCCACACGAATGGTCAGCGTATCAGCCAAGTCCTGCCCGCTGTCCTTTTTCACTTAGAACTGACAGTTTATCATTCCACGTGTGTAGTTTTGCAGTGAGGGGGACTGGGGTAGGCAGAGTGTTCTCTTTTCCGTCCTACACGATGAGCCCGTTCCACATCCTCCAGGGACTAAGCCTTGCAGGGGTAAAACCTGTTTCAGAATCTGAACAACCTTCCTGGCGCAATCAGAATAAGTTTCGTTTTTTCTTCCCTCGCAGACGTTGAAAAAATTCACGTTGTTTTGTCTGGGAAAATGCTTCAAGCTTATCAATATCATCGTCCACATTCTGACGTACTCCTCGAAGTAATCCATCCCAGTCTACGACTTGTTCATATCTGCTTTCGAGGAAAGCACATTTCTTAGTCAAGACATTCACGGCGTCGTTTAATCGAGTTATATGTTCTTCCATTCGTATGAGGAGATCCGAATGTGTAGGTCCTGGGTTTGCTTCCACGTCCATGCACTGCAGCAAGAAACGGGCGAGAAAAACGATCACAAAAGAAGCTGTCACACATCCGAATCTTGCCTCAGCACGGGGGGAGAGCGTCGCGAGAAAACCAGCAGAGCGAGAAAATACGGCGATGCATAGTCCGTGCGAATGTTTGGGTTTGTCCTCTGCTGTGCATATCAAAGCCACGAGGTTAGAAGTCGTATTCCTGTGGACCTTTGACACACAGTGGTTGAGTCTCTTCAACGTCCGAGTCAGAACAGTCAAGTCAAAACACACCACAGCGAGAACGGAACTCCATGAAACTTGCATGCATGATGGACGGTACCAAAAGCGCCAATCTTGCAAATTTCTGAAACCTTTGAAATGTAATGAAACTCGAAATAATTATGCAGTTTTTATTACCGTCCCCCCCCCCCCCCCCCCCCCCGGTTGAAACTGACACCCCCCCCCCCCCCCCCCCCCCCCCCCAAGTCATCTACATTGGTACAAGGTACACAGGCACTCAGGAGACACTAATTAGCTGTAAAGATAGTTAAAATCTCTGATATACATTAAAGTGACTAATGGTCAGTGACACTGACTATCGGTTGTCTGCACTGCACAAGGTATACAAACACTCATGAGACACTAAGTAGTCGAAATATCTGATTTTACGTAACGTGAACCAGTGATCAGTGATCATTGACACTGACCACCAATCGTCTTGCATTGTAAAGGTATCACAGGTACTACTCGGGGAGACTATAATCAGCTGTGAAATGCGTTTTATATATCGGTCCGATTTACGTCATAATGACCAGCATCACAGTGTGGCACTGACCACAAGTAAGCTACACTGTACAAGGTACACAAGCACTCCGGGAAACACTAATTCGCTGTTAAATCGTTAAAATCTTCGATTTACGTCATAATGACCATGGTTCCGTGTCACTACCCACTAGATCCCATCTGCATTGTACAAGCTAAGCTACACAGGTACTCAAGAGACTCTAACTCGCCCCCTCCCCCCCCCCGGGGGTGGGTGGGGTTGGGGGGTGTGTGGTAAGTCTTCCAACTAGGTTTTGGGGGGGCGGGGGTTATCGTTCTCTAGCTAGTCCTAGAATGAACCCCCAGGGATAAAGCAGCAGGCTAGCCCCAGACTTATTCGTCCGGGTAAGTTTCCAGAGGGGGGTGAAGAACGGGCTTGTTACACCCTTTCCCTTCCCTTAAAACGGCTCAGTACCTTACGGGGTTTATTCTCCCAGCAAGGGGGGTTCCCAGACCGCTATCAGTACTTAGGTTACAATGAAACAACTGGCCAAAGGAGTGCAGCCCACTGCTAAGTGAGGTAGTGATCACGTTCAGTGGTGTTCTGGATGGAATTTGTTTTTTTTTTTTTTTTTTCAATGAATCGGATTAATTTTCAGAACACTGTCACCAACTTGTACAAAGAAGACTACAAAAACGCATAGATAAATAACAACAAAACCTAATCATCACACGATCATCACATGTATAACGCATCATACTATCATGATCATGATCATAGACTCGCCTCTCACCAATAACACCAACGACACCCGTCCCCATCCCCCCCGTCCTCCCCTGCCCTGCCGTATCCTCCTACACCACCATAGCCCCCCAACCCCCCCTCGTCCTAACATCCTATCTCTGCCCTTTTCACCCCCCGCGGTGGGTGTCCCCCATCCCCTTCAAGCTGAAATCTAAACTATGTCTGACAAACACAGCGCAAACTCCCTTTCGCAATCCCTATGCATTTGCATAACGACAGATTCTCAATGTAATGTTGGTGGTCTGGTCTCACTGGGAGAAAAAGCAGAGACCACAAAGGACAAACGCAAAAAAACAACCCAAACAAACACAACAAAAACCTGGTTTGGTTGTTTTCCGATCCTCTATTACATACAAGACGCCACCCTCTAAACCTTTATGTCGAAGAATAACCACTGTGGGGTGAGCGTTCATGAGATGAATACTCCCCACTGTGGTGAACATGTGCGGCGTTCCCCGCGATACACCTCCCCCCGAGAACAGTCCCGGGTTCCACGGATGACACTCACCACATGTCTCTCTGAGAACATTCCCACCCCCCACCCCCCTTTCCCTCCCCCCCCCCCCCCCCCCCCCCCCGCCCAACTGCGCGCAATGTCCACCACGACGGACTTAACAACTTCTCCTCGATCTAAGCACAGTCCACGGGTGTGAAGCGGAAAAAATCCTGAATAACAGGTCGCTACTAAGTAAAGGGCATAAGGGCGTTTAGAAAGTTGAGACTTGTAAAACAAAAAAAAAAAAAAAAAAAGGGATCTGAAGAGGATTGAGGATGATGAAGAATTATGTGCCTTTGAGTGCCAACATGGCACGATAAGGCTGTACTGGCTTACAGAGAGAAGAAGAGAGAGATGAGAGGAGAGGAGAGAAGAGAGTTAGAGAGAGAGAGGTTTTCGGTTGTCATAGAGTCCTACGCAACTGATCCCACCTAAGGCCTTTACATGGCCGGTGTTTGTTGTCAAATTGTTCATACATGGGAAAAAACAAACAACCTTGAACATGTCGAAAAAAGTTCACTGACCGGTGAAAAACTTTACATTATAATAAAAAACTCCAAATAAACAATTTACATGGCAGGCTGAACTACAAACATCATTTAAGAGGGTAAGATTAGCTGAAGCTGCCTGAGCTCGATCCCATATATTGCTTGGATTTTCTCCACTAGACATCATAAGATTATCCCAAACACACACCACACACACACCACCTACACACACACACACACCACACACGCCACACACACATACATACATACACACATACACACTTGAAATCACACACACACACACAACACACCACACACACACACAACACCACACACACACACCCATACACCACACACACACATATGGTAAGGTATGGGTTATGTTGCTTACAGCCCAGCGCGACCGATAAGGGCCCCATCAGGCTGTCTCCATGCTCACACACACACACACACACACACACACACACACACACACACACCAGCGCACGCGCGCACGCACAAGGCCTCGCACACACACACACACACACACGCGCCGCGCGCGCGCGCACACACACACATGCGCGCGCGCACACACACACAGACACAGACACCACACACACACACCACACACACAAGCACACACACACACACACAAACACAACACACACACACCGTCCGCGCGCGCACAACAGCACAGAGACATAAAAAATCCATAGGGTGAATAGAGACTGCATAATGGACAGCTATTTTCAGTCTGGACATGTGTGTGCAAGTCTCACTCTCTATTGGCTGACTGTCCAGTCTACATAGTGTGTGTGTTGTGTGTGTTTGGTGTGTGTTTGTGTGTGTGTTGTGTGTGTGTGTGCGTTGCGTGCGTGTGTGTGTGTGTGCGTGCGTGCGTTCGTGCGTGCGTGCGGTGGGTGTGTGTGTTGGTGTGTTTTGTGTGTGTGGTTGTAACAAGTCTCACTCTCTATTGGCTGTGTTAGGTTTGGATAGTGTTGTGTGTGTGTGTGTGTGTGTGTTGTTGTGTGTGTGTGTGGTGTGTGTGTGTGTGTGTGTGTGTGTGCCCGTAGTGCAATTCTCACGCCTATTGGCTGACTGTCCGGCAAAATGTTGAGTTAATTTGTATTTATTCATTTCTCCAGCTGTTTATTGCTGGTAGATGTGTTCAGTATGGAGTATATAGGCAAGCTCGGAACATCTCGTTTTTTTTCTTGTTTTTCTGTGCGCTTTGTGCCGTCATGTCTGCTAGGCGATTTAACGTCGTAAAGCATTATTCGTTGGGAGTTACAGGCGTGTGTCCTATCTCATCACGGGAGCAAGAGTTACCCTCCTTGGTTCTGTTGTTATTTACTGTGTTTGTTTCCCCCCAGCCTAATCTAAGGGGTTTCCTTTCGCTATCAAGTTCAGAAACAAATGAAAGTTGACCCATCAGAAATTTTTTGATTAGAAAAGAAAAAGAAAAAAAAAAAACAGTGAAAGAGTTTTCATAACAAAGACAAGAAGGCCAGTCCACAAAAGCAGAAATAGGATACGATTGGGACAATCAGCTAGCATGCACGACCAAAAGGAGCACCGGGAATGAAAAATGACAAGAATGAAAAGAAGTAAGCCAAAAAAAAAAAACGAAAAAAAAAGGAAAGAGTTAACACTATATTGTAAAAAAAAAAACAGAAAAAAAAAACAGAGAAAAATGGGGCAGCAAGTTATCGACCGTGATAGCCGTAACCCGCTCATGTCATCTTTAATGTATTACACTTAATCCCCCTCGCTAACGGTATCTGAGGGGAACAAAATCGCCCCAATCAAGCCAAGCAACCAACCAGACAGTCAATCAATCGATCAACCAGACATTCAGTCAAACAACGGAGTAGATATTCAAATAATGGAACCAACCAGCCAGCCAGACGGTCAGTTCAAACTGACCCACCAGACAGCGAAAACAACGAGTTAGTCAGTCAGTTCAATCGATCAATGAGACATCAGCCAATCAACCATCCAACCGACCTGCCAATCAGTCGACCAAGCAAACCAGTCAACAAACCAGTCGTTAAGCCAGTCAGTGAACCATCATTTTTTGCAAACAGCCTGCCCAACAGTTAGCCAGTTAGTTTCTGAAACATGCAACCAATCAGCTAGCCAATCCAACACCAACATGTCAACCAGCAAACCAAGAATCAAACCGGTCAGCCGAGGAACAACCCGGCTGGTCAACCGTTTCGTTCATGCAAGTCAATAAAAAGCCAGCCAGTCAGTCAGTTAAACCACCGACCAACCACCAGTTAGTTAATCAGCTGATTAGTGACCCATCCAACCAGCCATTCAACTGATCCGAACCTGCCGAACTTCTGCTCATCCACAACTCAGCAGTTTAAAGAACCGGTGGTGACACGAGGCAGCCACACACACACACACACACACACACCCACACACACAAAACACACGGACCATACTCTCTCTCTCTCTCTCTCTCTCGCTCTCTCTCTCTCTCTTCTCTCACTCCCACACACACACACACCCCACACACCACACACACACACACCCAACACACACACACACACACACACTCGCAACGAAGCCGATTGCACGTCAAGCAAACAAGATTCCCATCTAATGTTTGACAGAAGTTGAACGAACGTTAACCACTGTTAGGGGGCAGGGAGAGATAGGGCGAGAGAAAACGGGACTGGGGAAGGGTGAAGGGCGGGGGGCGAGAGGAGTGGTCAACTCACACAATTCACAAACAAAACCAAACAACAAACACAACACAAAAATCTAATCAAGATGGGTAATTAGTGTGGATCCCTGCCGTTCCCCCCCCCCCCCCCCACCACCCCCCCCCCACACACACACATCCACATTCACACACACTGACAAGCCGAATCAACAACAGCAAGCGAGCATCGGAGTACTCCAACGGGGGGGTAGACGTGGTCAAAAAAATTTACATGTGAAATGAACGGTAGTTTGCTGATTGAAAACAGTCGTCGTTTTGCGCAGCAAAGAACAGAAGTGTAGTGGCTCCTCCCTATTGAGAGGCAGCGTCTGAAAGTCCAACAGAGAATGGAGATTGGAACGCAGACGATGCAAATGAACCTCTCTCTCGATTCCCGCCCTGTCGACAATCAAGTCCCGTAACCCCTGTCCGAACCTCAGAGCTGTGTGTGTGTGTGTGTGTGTGTGTGTGTGTGTGTGTGTGTGGAGAGAGAGAGAGAGAGAGAGAGAGAGAGAGAGAGAGAGAGAGCTCACAGGACGCTGGTCCATAATGGCATCAAGAGAAGGTGACAATGAAAGTAAGGATTATTTCCCCATCTCTCCTGTCTGGCCCCCAAAAGAAAGACACATCCCAATGCTCAGGGCCACAGACATCTTTCTGGTCAGCTGGTCACAGATGTTTGGTTGCTGTTCGATTCCCGCTTAGCCGTAACCAACATCAAAGTTGCCACTTTCACTGTCCATCCCAGCACGTTCTCCCCTCCCCCTCCCCTCCCCTCCCCGCAAGCTCCCTAACATGCTACCGTCCATTAAACAAAGCGAACAAGGCAAGGAAGTATACCACCATGCAAATGCAAAGAACAAGGAATTCAAGCAACAAAGTTCATAGGCCTGACCAGGTGAATCAGTCTGCAAGAAGATGAAGAAACTAAACAACCAATCCCACCACCACCATCTAAATTGAAGACCATTGACTTTCATTGAAAGCAGCGACGTCTTGGCGTGCAATACGCTCAGTCAACGAGACGTCCGGTAATTGGTTTTCAGCACAAAGAGCACTCGTAATTCCCGCAGGGGTGGGGGATAGGGGATTTCCAATGTAAGCGACCAACAAATTAACTGGGTACGCCTGGCTTGACAGTGAGCCGACTCACATCACAGACTTTTCACAAAGGGGAGATAATGATGATCTGCATTTAAGATGTACCACTAATCTGCATGTACACACACACACGCACGCACGCACGCACGCACACGCACGCATGCCACGCACACACACACACACACCACACACACACACACACCCTGTTATGTTTGTTCTTCTGTTTCGTTTTCTGCGTGTACATAATCCCCAACGAACCCATGCCCTTCTGACATGCTCATTTTCCACTTAATGACTCGCGCACTAACCACTGAGCCACAGGGACACCTGATATTTGTAGGAAAGTTAAGCCTTATGAAGTTCACTTTTGTTCCTCCTTGACCAGATCCAACTTGAACACCTCTCTGTCGCTTCTGCCATTGCTTTCAGGGCTTTGGTTTGGTTTTTTCCCTCCCTGCAACTGAGAGCTGTTTCATGAGGCTGTATGCAGACGTTCCCACAAACCCCCTAGCTCCAATTTCTGCAGTGAGGACTTTGACCTGATAGCCTTCTCTCCTCAGGCTGTTTGCCAGATCAGCATACTTTTCAGTCTTGTAGATCTGAGCTGCCTCTCCATTCTGTTCTCATATGGCACCGTGAGCTCGATCATGATCAGCTGCTTGGTTGACTGAGAGTGTAATACTATGTCTGGTCTCATGCCACTCTTGCTGATAATCTCTGGGTGACTATTCCATTCTGGGAGGTCTGCTGTGCACACTCCCAGTCATCTGCCCCGTCCAGCAGACTCTGCCTGCATGTTCCGAGTGGCACTGTTGTTCTTGGCCATGATTCGCTGCCTCCTGCCGTGAAGAATGTTGCGGGTGCTTTTGGAGTCCTGATTTTCCCTTTTGTGGTGTTGGTACTAGCCCAGACTACTTGTACAATCTCTTTGAGCACTTGGTTGTGCCTCCATGTGTACCTTCCTTGAGCCAGGGCTACTTTACATGAGCTTAGGACGCTCCACACTTTTTGTTTTTTCATGGCAAAGGGGGCATGAAGGATCGTCTCTTTTTTCCCCACTTCACCAGGTTTGCATTTGAAGGCAGAAGGTCATATGCAGATCTGAGAATGAAGCTGATCCTGAGAGGGGCCATGTGCCAAATGTCATTCCAAGTGTGAGACTTCTTTGGAGTGCATTCTCCCACGTTGTGCCCATTGCCCTTGCTGGCTCTGCTGGACTGCTTTTTGGAGTCTTTGTTGGTCTTCTTCTTTTCTCATCTCCTGAATCATCATGTCTCTTTTTTGCTTTTTTCCTTTGGCCTTTGACCACCATTCAGTTTTGGTCACCCCCAGTCCTTGTCTGTTGGTCTGTGTGTGTCCTGTTATTTCTCTGATCTTGAGACTTTCTTTTGCAGAATCCATCGCCTCTTGAACTTTCCATTTTCTGCCTGTCTTCAGCTGGGGCTTGATTGCTTCAACCACCTTGTCTCCTGAGTCCTCCAGCTGCTTTGAAGTCTGATCTTCCCTGCTTTATATTCCTCCAGGATGGATTTCAGTGGTAGTTTCAGCTTTGCTTGGCGACAGTATAGCGCTATGTCAGTCAGACAGACAGGGGGGGACACCAAGCCATTTCCCTTGTGAACTTGTTGATTTTGGATTCCATTGCCTCCACTATGCTGGTGCAGATGTCGTATATCATCAGAGGCCATAGGAGCTTTGGTATCAGCATGAACTGCAGACACCAGACCTTGTATTTGCCAGGGAGCCCACACTGGTCAATGGTCTCCAAGCCTTCTTCCGACATCTGTTTGGTTTCTTTTGCTCTTTGTGTGTCTTTCAGCGTATCATCATACCATCTTCCAAGGCTCTTGACTGGCTCTTCTGTTACTGTTGGAATGGGCCTGGTTGGCAACACTGAAGACCACAGATTCGGCCACTTTTCCTTTCCTCAGTGAGAGACTCCGTGATTTCTTTGGCTTGAACTTCATTCTGGATGAGGCAACTATGTCGTCGTCCAGCCTCTCCAGCACGTGACGTGTCTCGTCTTCTCTGGATGAAATCACTGTAGTGTCATCCATGAAGGCCTTGAGAGAGGGGCATCTTGTATCCATCGCAAGGTCTTTTTGTCTTGCGTTGCTTGTTGCTGCTTTCAAGATGACTTCCATTGCCCAACACGAACAGTATTGGGGGGGAAATGCACAGCCCATTGCAATGCCCACTTCCAAGTTGATCCAATCTGTTGTGTACTCCTTGGTAGAGAACCGCATTGAGAAGCCATTGAAGTACTTCTTGAGCATGTCGCGGATGTTCTTTGGCACATGGTACATCTTAAGAGCCAACTGTATCATCTCATGGGGTACAGATCCATATGCGTTTGCCAGGTCGAGCCACACTACGGTCCAGGTCTCTCTTTTCTGTTTTTTGCTCTTTGGATTGCGTCCCAGATCATTGTGGCGTGCGTGTTCTACACAGCCAGCCACGCCTGGAATGCCACCTTTCTGGACTGACACATCCAAGTACTTTGTTTTCCATGAGGTACTTGGTCAGCCTTGCTGCCATGACAGAGAAGAAGATTTTCCCTTCGACGTTCAGTAGTGATATTGGCCTGAACTGGCTGATGTCACTTGAGTGAGTTTTGCTCTTGGGGATGTGTACACACCATCTGCCGTCATCCACTGGCCGCTGATCTTCTGATTCTCCAAGCTGATCGCAGCAGCCTGTGGAGCCACTCCAGCACCTTGGGACATTTCTTGTACAGCTGGTAAGGTATTCCGTTTGGCCCTGGTGATGATTTGGCTCTGGCTTTGTCGACCACCTTCTTGATTTCCGCCAACGTTGGAGGCTTTCATTGAACTGTGTTCCTCAGGGTTGGTTGGCCACACCAGACCTTGAATGTCGAGTGGTGCTTTGCTCTGTGAGTCAGAGTATGTTTTTCCTCAGATGCTGCTCAAGAACTCCTTTGTCCACACTTAGGGTCCCAGATTTTTGGCTGCTCGAACAGAGTTCTGGCAAACTGGAAGGGGTCTCTGAAGAAAAACGCTCTTGTGTCTTCTTCTTTTTGCTTTTCTCTCTCTTCCTCGCAGATTCCGCTTTGCTGAGGGCGCTGTGTTTTTGCTTTCAGGTCTTCCCAGAGTTTTTTCCAAGCCTTGTTTTTCAGCTGGCAGAGCAGTCTTCATTTGCTTCTTGAGGTTTTTTCTTTTGGACCCTGATCTTGTCCATCTCTCTTCTTGGCGTCTGGATTTCTTTGGAGGTGTTTTTCTCTTTGGGTAGTTTTGCTCCATAGGCGTCTCTACATGTGGCATACACAATGTCCCCATATGTGGCTAGTTTGTGTTCCAGGGTGCTTTTTCCCTATCAGTGCATCGAGTCTTTGGACGATTTTTTTGCATCCAGTTTCTCCCAATCTTCAGTCTCGTTTGCTCGTGGCAGGTTGAGTTTCAGGCAGGCGCCTGGCATCGAGGGCCTGTGCAAATTCCTCATCCGAACCAACAGTCCTGGCCTTGGTTGTCTTCCGATGTCTTATCTGCTGATGCAGTGCGCTGCTGCTCATTCAGATGAGTCTTCACACATCCCATCTTTGTTCTGTGGATCTTTATGCCACACTGTAAACACCGATTCATCTGTTTCATTCTTCGTTCAACAGTTTGCTTCCCTGAGGGGCAAGAGGAGGGCTATGCTGGCGTGTGAAACTACTAGGGATGGAGAGGCGGGGAGGGGGGGGGGGAGGGAGTCGAAGCGATGAAAAACGTCGCCAAAACTTGGTGAGGCAGGGGACTGGGGTAGTGAAGGACAACCAGCTCACGTGCACATTCCGTTCTATGTACAGTTAATGACGTGGTCAAGACACCAGCTTGCGACAGTCTTTTTTTCTTTCTTGGTATTCCTTTTTCTTTCTTTAACAAAGACTTTTTTTTTTTCTTCTGGAAAGCGCTTTCAGAGCACTTTCAGTCCACTTTTTGAATGGAGCCAGAGAATGGGGATGATGGTGGGTCCAGAACTCCTGTGACCCCCCCCCCCCCTTCCTAACTGTCCCTGCCTCCCTCCCCCCCCCCCCCCCCCCCCCCCCCCCCCCGCCTCTTATACACTACCGTCCCTTAAACAAAGCGAAGCACGCAAGGAAGTATGCCAGCCATGCAAATGAGCAAGGAATGCAAACAAACAAGGTTCATATGCCTAATCAGGTGAATCAATCTGCATGGAGAGGAAGGAACTAACGAACCAACCCCAACACCACTAAACTAACTTAGAGACCACTCTCCGGAAAGCAGCGCGACACCTTGGCGCACAATACGGTCAGTCAGCGAGACGTCCAATAATTAGTTTCAGTACACAGAGCACTCGGTATTCTCGAAGGCCAGTTTCCAATTTAAATGGCCAACGACCTAACGGGGGATAACTGCTTCAGACGGTGAGCTGACTCGCATCAAAGAGTCTTAACAAGGGGAATAATGACGATCTGCAATTGAAATCTGCCAGTAATCTGCATGCAATACTGAACAAGCTGCTACCGAATGTACTCGAGACAGAACTTTCCTAATGTGTTGGTATTGTTTACGAATTCATTTTAGTTTTGCACCGTACACCCTCACTTCTACAAGTGCTCTCTCTCTCTCTCTCTCTCTCTCTCTCTCTCTCTCTCTCTCTCTCTCTCTCTCCCACCCACCCATGCGCTCTCTCTCTCTCTCTTTCACACACACACACACACACACACACACACACACGCGCGCGCGCGCGCGCGCGCGCGCGCGCACACACACACACACACACAGCATTTGAGTGAACAACATCTTTGATGTGATCTTTGCGATCGGCTCAGCCTGAAACAACATGATTTGAGGCGAACTATAAACAGCCACAATCTACGTCAAATACAGAAATGAGTAGTGATACAGACGATATGAATGACCTTTGTGTACGACTCGTCAATTTCACCCCTTTGACAATCAAGTCCTATAACTCCTATTTCAAGACCGAACAGATAGAAACTGAAGAATTTCCCAATGACTGTTCTAGCTGAGATTCGAAGGGGTCATGAGGTGAAAAGGAATTGGGAAGGATGGGTGTGTGTGTGTGTGGGGGGGGGGGGGGGGGGGGGGGGGGGAGGAGGAGGGGGAGGGAGGCTATGCAAATAGATTGATAGATT
>JADBJO010010276.1:73143-74227 GCA_016801955.1 Conus betulinus
CAGTCGGTCGCCTCCCTCGAGACTTCGGTAAAGTCCGTACGCCTTCAGAATGCTGTGTTCGGGCGTCCAGCTGGAACTGAATTGCTCGTTTCCGTGGTCCAGCTGGCACTGACGTGGTAAAAAGAACTTAGCGTTCAAACTGATAAGGTAAAGGTCTTGCAGAAACATCCCCTGAGTCACACTGGCTGTCGCAATCATAGTCACTGCTTTTTTACATGATAAATTAAATTCCGAGCGAGATGTGCAAGAACCATCAGAATCGCTTTCTGTCGCCGTCGCTGACACTAATGTGACATCATATCCAAGAGCAGTTAAGCCTTGCCAAGATTTAGTTGATTACCTCCCGTTTTCTTGATTACAGGTGAAAAGGCCCACTTTCGCGGCTTTTCTTTTCTTCGAACAGTCTCACCCATCTCAGACGGCGCTGTCAAGGCTGTCATTGCACAGAAAAAATCCTTTCTTGGGGGGGGGGGGTGGGGGGGGGGGGGGGGGGGGGGGGAACAAAACAAAACAACAAACAACAACAAAAATGAGCAATGGCAACCGTATTTCTACGAAAGTAAGCCGTGCCGAGGGCTTTGTGCTCTTCGGCTAACTTTGTTACAAGTAAAAGAAAAAATGAAAGCAGCCACCACCACCATCCCGCCCCCCCCCCCCCCCCCCCCCCCCCCCCCCAAGAAAAAAAAATCACTAACTAATAGCAAAAATTAACAAAACACACAGAGAAGAACTGAAAGATTAACATACTGGTGCAACAAAAATAAATGAAAAAAAAAACCCTCCTTGGCACACAGCGCACAATCTCGAAAGAAAAACCTACCAAAGAAGTAAAAAAACGGTCAAATAGACGGCTACAATCCTCGTGGGAAAGCTTTAAAGTCTTACAACCTATAAACCAGATACAATGAAAAAAAGCTAGCATGTCTACACTGTCATACAAAAAAAAAATAAAAAAAACAAACAACAACAACAACAACAACAAACCAGCAGAAAGGAAAAAAAAAACCGACGACACAGTTTTTAACGACAAGCGACCGACGGTAGGGAAAAAAAACCAAAAAACATGGGACGTCGAAGAAGAAGG
>JADBJO010010277.1:0-15000 GCA_016801955.1 Conus betulinus
CCCCCCCCCCACACACACACACACACACGTGGACGAACCTCAACAATGAGGCGATTGTGATAGACTCCTTCTGCACTTATTTTCTCTGGGCCAAAAAAGGGGACAACAGCAGAAGTTCTACATAATTTGCACAGACTCTTTTGACATGAAAGTAGGGCATGTTGTTCTTGACTGTCAGCATCTGTGAGTTCCAAAGAGACGTTATTCTCAATGGCATGAGAACCATATCACTAGACACTTTTTCCTTCTACCTTGAAGATTCAGCCAGCCAAGTCCAGGTACTTGTGAGATCCACTGTGGATTGGAGGGCTGTGAACAAGGGTCTTTCCAGGTTAACACCCGATCTTGGTTAGGATGTAATCTGATCCTTAGCATCATTAAGCAGGACTCTCTGAAATATGTGAAACATCTGCCTGTTTGTAAAATCGAAGTCCTTTCCTTGCTAGCCTTTCTAAAACTTGTTACGTTGTATGGGTTCCATGTCTACTTGTTTCCATACATTTTGTTTCGAGTTATGCTATATTATGGGCTTATTATTTCAAACCACACACACAACACACACACACACACACCACACACACACACACACACACACACACTTCAATATGCCTCAATGGAAGTGGCACAGCCACAGACAGACTTGTCATCGCAGCGCGTACACACATATTTTATCCTTCCGGCTATTGTTATGTGACAACATAATGTATCAAGGTACAAAAAAAAAAAAATGTATGAACACAGCAGACACACAGAACCCACAGGAACAGACCCACACACACACACACACACACCCACCACCCCACTACACACACACACATGCAAACGCACGCGCGCACGCACGACTGATGAACGCACGCACACGCACGCAACACACACACACAAACAAAAAAACACACACCACACACACACACACAAACACACACACATACACCAACACACAAACAATAATTTTTATAATTGTATGCACTGACTGAGCTACGCAAACGCGCACAATACACATGTACACCACACACAACACACACACCCACAACACACACACACACACCACAACACACACACCAACACACACACACACACACACACACACAACACACACACACACATACACACACACACGCGCGCGCGCACGCACGCACGCAAGGCACACGCAACACAACACACACCACACACACAACAAACACCACACACACAAATATATTATTTTTTATATTGTATGCACAATGACGACCTCGCAAACCGCGACACAAACACCTGTACACACCACACAAACACAAACACACACACACTACACACACAACACAAACACCTACACACCACACACAACGACACACACACACACACACACGCACCGCAAGCACGCACGCACGCACGCCACGCACGCACGCACACCCCACCCACAAACACAAATATATTATATATTTATAATTCGTAACGGCACTGTACGGAGCTCGCAAACGCGCACACAAACACAAACACACACACACACCACACACACACACCACAACACACACACACGCACACACACATACACACACGCACGCATGCACGCAAGCACGCACGCCCAGACGACACGCACGCAGCGACTACTTCTGCGCACGCACCAACACACACACACACACACAAACACACACACACACTCCACAACACGAGGCTGCAACGACAAGCACGCCACGCAACACACAGCACACAAGCACACACACACACACACACACACACACACACAACACAAAAACAAATATATATTGATAATTTGGTATGGCACTGCAACAGAACGCGCGCCCAAACGCGCCACAAACATATTTGTTCATTCCGTACTGATTGACAACATATTATGATCAAGTCCGCACACACACACACACCACACCACACACACACAAGCTCGCTCACACTCACGCACGCACGCACGCAAGCACGCACGCACACACGCAACGCACACACCGCCACGCACGCACGCGAGAGCTATGAGAGAGACGAGAGAGAGATAGAGAAGAGAGAGAGAGAGGGGAGGCGAGGGACTGAGGAGAGGAGCGGAGAAGGAGAGAAGAGATGTCGGACGTTCGTGAGGGCGATAGAGCGAGAGGCGAGAGACCTAGCGAGAGACGATGATGTCATTCATAATCGACACACTGAAGGAAGGATTGAACGTATAAGATGCGGAGAGATTATAATAGACGCAGTTTTGCTAGTATTATTTCGAAATAATTGGACTGAAAAGGCAAGTATATAAATTATAGCGCAGTAGGCTATATTCTTTTAATCAAGACATTGGGTAACTTTTACAAATGACTTTTGATGAAAGAGAAAAAAAAAAAGGTTTTATGTACTTTAGGAAGGCAACATGACTGGTTTTTGTCTGACTTAGACCTGAGTACTGAAGAAATTGTATATTTTCTTCTTTTCGGGTTTTTGTTGTTTTTTTTTTTAATTTCTTTCATTTGTTTATTAATGGTAAATAAAAATATACAAGCAGTTCATATAAAAAAAAACCAACACCTACTTTTCATCTTTTCTCAAAAATACTTACGTAAGCAGATCTTTTAAATTAAGCCTGTAGTCCTTTTTTTTTTTTTTTTTTTTTTTTTTTTTTGTATGGCCATGGGCCATAAAAACTGAAGAACACATACATTTCATGAAATATACAGCCATGAAGTCCATTAGAAAGCGGCGTTCATATAAAATCTTCACACAAAGAGGACAACAAGTTACAGCCATAATACATGCATTAAAACTGCTGCAATGTTGATACTTTGCTTCTTTTTCATCATCGTATTAATGCTGTTTACAGTATTCACCATAGTAATCGATCAGCAGTTGTGATGGAAGTGTTTATATGGACATATGCAATGGTAATTGATTCTCTTGCATTTTAATGTAATTTTTGGGTATATCTTTTATGTGTCATTTCAAATGGATTCAAAAATAAAATTCGATATTCTCTAAGACACCATAAGATAAAGAAGATAGGATAGTGGTGCACACAAACAGTCAAGTGCATTTCTAACGAAGAGGAATTATGGTTCCCTGGTAAGGGTACAAAGCAAAAAAAAGCAAAGATAAAGAAGGAAAAGCGGGGAAAGAGAGAGAAAGGGGGGGGCGGGGAATTCACATTCACACACAAACTAAGTTGCTGGTACTATAATTCACACACACACACACACACACACACACACACACACACACACACACACACACACACAACACACACACACACACACGCGCACACACGCGCGCGCGCGCGCGCGCGCGCGCGAGCTTGCAACTCACCACCACCACCCACACCACCACAGCCACCACTACCACCGCCACAACAACAACAAAAACAGCAACTAAAACTAAAATCTGATGGCAATATTAAGGCAACAGGCTCGAGATACAGTTTCGTTATAGAGGGGAACGGAATGCCCCGCTGAAAGAGAGGAAAGTATAACTAAATGTAAATCTTCGCGATCACCAACATGTCCCAACAGTTTAAATGAACACATGTTCTTTCATTGACACTAACCATCGAAAACTACCATATGTGTCCAAACGATCTTTCTTCTTTCATTTTGGTCGTAAAGAACAAATCTTCAGGGCCTCCGCGAGGTTGACCGGCATTGACGACACAAGCATTTCGTCACAAGGAATCTATGTCAGGCATGTTACGAAAACAACAACAAACCAATGCTTCCCTAACATATTTGCGTACCACGACAGATGGAAAAGATCACGCTGTCTAAGTCACATGAGCCTGTACAGTATGACCATTGCGCGGGGAATAGTCAGTGCTGCTTGAACATGTTATGGCATAGTGTAGTGACGGGGGGAGTGCCTGATAAATATATCACACACACCACACACACACACACACACACACACACACAAAAGAAAAAGAAAAAAAAAAAACGTGCAAACGTAAAACTTTTCCAAAGGTAATGGGGAGAAGACGTATCATGAAGGACTCTGAGCCATATACATTGTTGTTACAAGATACTACAATAACACGTGGAACACTGGGGAGGGGGGGGGTGGGTGAACGGCAGACGAGTTGCCGGGAAGGAAGGGGTGGAGACACGGGGAGTATTGGAAAAGAATGGAAGTGAGAGGGGGGTGTGAGGGGGGGGGGGGGCGGCGGGCAAGGCAGGTGCGTGAATGTTTTTTAACATCCGGGAAAAAAAGAGTTTGATATTGTCTTTTTTTTTTTTTTTCTCCCCGCGTGCAGCGCCGTCTCGCCTTGCAGCTCCAAACCCCATGCTCAGCACGTTCTGAGGCACCCCGGTGTTGTGATAGGAACGCCGCGTGGTGAACAGTTGTTAGCAAATTGTAACTACTGAAAGCAATTTCATTTACGTGGGTTGAATAGCGCCCTCTCTCTCGCTCTCTCTCTCTCCTCTTCGTCATCTCTCCTCTCTCTCTCTCAGTGGTCTCTGTGTTGTTGTTGTGTTATTGGTGTTGTTGTTGATTTCCTTACTTCTTCTTCTCTGTCTTCCTCTTCTTCTTCTCTTCCTCCTCCTCCTCCTCCTCCTCCTCCTTCCTCCTCTTCTTTTTGTTCACAGAAACCCATCCCCCCCGGATAGACAAGACGTAACTGCTGATTAGCACTTGTTGTTACCATTTGGTACACACACTAACGACAAATTTCTTTTCTTCTTTTTTTTTGTTTTTTTTTTTTTGTTTTTTTTTTTTTTTTTCCATTTCACACAAACGAGGGTGGGGGGGGGGGGGGGGAGGGGGTGGGGGGGGGGGGGGGGGGGGGGGGGGGGTGGGGGGGGGGGGGGGGGGGGGGGGGGGGGGTGGGGGGGGGGGGGGGGGGGGGGGGGAGGTGTGGGGGGGGGGGGGGGGGGGGGGGGGGGGGGGGGGGGGGGGGGGGGGGGGGGGGGGGGGAGTGGGGGGGGGGGGGGGGGGGGGTGAGGGGTGGTGGGGGGGGGGTGGGGGGGGGGGGGGGGGGGGGGGGGGGGGGGGGGGGGGGGGGGGTGGGGGGGGGGGGGGGGGGGGGGTGGGGGGGGGGGGGGGGGGGGGGGGGGGGGGGTGGGGGGGGGGGGGGGGGGGGGGGGGGGGGGGGGGGGGGGGGGGGGGGGGGGGGGGGGGGGGGGGGGGGGGGGGGGGTGGTGGGGGGGGGGGGGGGGGGGGGGGGGGGGGGGGGGTTATATCAGTCCCAGTTTCTTTGTTGCAGAGGAACGCGAAAAATTAGGCGGTTGTATGGCTCAACCAACCAGCCCAATAATCGCCAGCGTCATTACTTCTGAGAAGAAAAAAAAAGAAAAAAGAAAAAAACAGACCGACGGGAGTGACCTTCTTTCTCCTTTTTTTTTCTCCCCCCTCCCCCCCCCCCCTTTTTAAGACCTATGGATTTTATATGAACTGAACAGTCTGAATTAGTTTTTCTCAGAGCAACAACCCCTTTTTGCTCCACAAGCGGAACTAATTTCAATGCGATACATGATGCGATACGTGAATGTATAGCACGCATACCGTATCCTACCGTAAGCGGCAACACACAACCCTGAATTCCACTCCGTTCTGCCTCACATATTGTTTTGAAAACCGACTTTTTCTTCTTTCCCCCAAGGGTGGCGTCGTAGCCGTACATAAACATTAATACACTTCTATACTGCCTCATCGCAGCACCGGTCAACCACACACCCAAGATGGTTTCCCCTTTTTAATTAACAACCGGAAGTATGGAATTCGCCCGATGGAATCTACTGCTTAAAACAGTACCTGTTGATTTAATGCCCACCTTTCCACATACTTTTTGTTCACTGGAAAAAAAACAAAAAAAAAAAGAGAAACTTGAATACAAAAGACCACTAGCCACAGAGTCTTCCTGTTTTTTTTAAATTTTATATTTATTTATTTATGTATTTTTTATTGTATTTTCATTTTAAACGCGCCTTTAAGCATTGGTATCGCCTTCGTCATCACTAGGTTTATATTTAGACGCAATCGGTAGTTTATCCCTGAGTTTGGCTTTATTAATAACAACCGGCAGATCCGCTCCGTAATGTCCATGTACCGTACGGTTGATTTGTTACAATGCGCCGCGCGTGTGTTGCGGGCGCTTTGTCGCAAGTAAGGTATATATTGGCGAATAGTTTCCTCATGCAGACTAGACTGAAAGGGTTGTGTCATCATTTATGATATACATTTATCCCATTTAATTCATATCTTCAATTTTTTTTATTTCCCTCTCAAGGGGGTGGTTCTAATCACTTGGCACAATCAAATTACTTGTAATGATGTAAGAATTGTTAACCCTGCACTTGTTTCCTTCTTCTGTTTTTCCTGTTTTCCCCTTCGCCCCACTCCCTCTTTACTTAATTGTTCATCATTAATATTATATATATATATTATCATATACATATTATAATATATATATAATATATATATATATATATATATGTGTGATCGGTGTGCTGTGTGTGCTGTGCTGTGTGTGTGGTAGTGGATGTATCATCGTCTGTCTGTGTCCTTGTGTTTAGCCTGAACACTTCTGTATTGGGGAAAATAAGTGCAAGTTAACACTTCTTCCGTCAGGTAGAGTTTAATACAGAGTAAAGATTTCGGTACTTCAACGAAAACTTCAAAGGGAGAAGGAGATGGGGGGTGTGGGGGGTGGTGGGGGGGGGGGGGGGGGGGGGGGGGGGGGGGTTTTGCGGATTAAGCAAATGAAAAAAAAACAATGTAATTATGAAAATCCTTCACAACTGCAAGAGGAAGATCTCATAGTGAGTCCCTTTCAAAGACAGATGGATTCGATATTGCCTCTTCTAGATCTTCCGTCGCGGGATCGAGGACCCATCAGGGAGACACGGCTGGACTGTGTCTGTGCTCTGGTGGGCGTTAAATATAGCAACCAACCACCACATGTCCAATCACATTCTGTGGACGTTGGTTTCATTTCACACCAAGAGGCTTTAAAAAGATATCCAACAGCACCCCCAAAAGCAGAAAACCACGAAGGGTAAGTAAATGAAAACAACAAGTACTGTTTTTCGGAGGGAAAATAGTTGAACTGAAAAGCTAAAAGCACTATGCAAAACAGTATAACATGTAGCGGACAGTCCGTTGAGCCTATGCTTGAGGATCCATTTCAATGATGCAAGGACGATCACCAAAAGATATGTACGAAGTGGTTAGTCTGTTGCTGTTCAATAACCCAAGCATGTCAGCGGCTAAGAATTGTGCAGAACAACAACCCTTACCTGGATCTTCTAAAGAGATGCAGTGCCACAGACTTCGGCTTCGTGTCGTCCCCAGAGGGTTCAATGGAAGTACCTCGAGTTGCTGATGCGTGTGGGCACAAACAAACTCTACCCAACAGCATCCTCCGAAAGAGTTTCCCTTAAACTTCAACTTGTCCATTTCCTTCCATTAGTCTTCTTCCACTTTCTTCAACTTATGTTAATGCTTCCAATTATTCCTCGTCTTCTGATTTGCTCAGATGTAAACCGTGGGAGATTTGACCGTTGCGGATCACACGTTATTCCTGTACCTACCAGTCAGTGAAGGGTAATCAGCTCATAATGTGGAGTTGCTTCCGTTTGTCTACAAATGTTATGTGCAGCACGAGACAGGATCGAGAGAAAAAAAAAAACGCAAATAAACAACACACAGCAACAACAAAACAAACAAACAAACAAAACAAACAAGCCAGAGATTGAACACACAACACACACACAACACACACACACACACACACACACACACACAAACACACACACACACACACACACACACACACACACCACCACACACACAAACACACACACAAACACACACACACACACACACACACACACACACACACACACACATTCTCATAGATACAAACCGTTTTTTCATCTTCATTAGTTCAAAGAGCCGACGAGAGAAACTTAAAAATGTTGTTCCTGTTCGACCAAACCTCCTCACTGCTTGAGGATGCTGGTCTATAGGCATAATGCCCCTCGCAAAAAAAATGCTGGCACCTAATGCTGTGATATTCCCTTTCATGACCAGCACAGATTTCCTGCATGCGACGAAAATGCTCTGATCTCTCTCCTCTCTCTCTCTCCCCCTCTCCTCCTCTCTCCAGCTGCCCCCTCTCTCCCTCCATCTCTCTCTCTCTCTCGCCATCTCTCTTCGCATTCTCTCCATTCCCCCCCCCCTCTCTCTCTCTTTTATTTTATTTTATTTTTTTAATTTTTTTTTTTTAAATCGGAGCAAAAGTTGTATATGCAAAGTGATAGAATAGGCGCTTTCCATTTTCGTTAGATTGGCATTAATCGATGTGTGTGGTGTGTGTGTTGTGTGTGTGTGGTGTGTGTGTGTGATAATGTTAAAGGTGGTAAACACGGACACAGTCATTTTGTTTTCAAAACAAGATATGACTAAAGGTCGTGGTCCTGTTTGAATTTGAAAGAGAGTAGAGTATACACGAGTACACATATAGAGTCATGGGGTTTTTACGTTTACGCAATCAACACTAAGACTTAAACCCTGACCAGAGAGTAAAGACGCAAGTAAAATGATGCTTGTAAGTGTCAGTTTCAGAAGAAAAAAAAAAAGCTGCTTTCCGCACCTGGCCACTGTGCCAACCGTATCGATGACTGTGTCTACATCCTTGTGTGTACAGCACTTTCGGAGTGACGGTCTAGTATTGTGCACACTTGACAATTTACATATTACAGGGTGTTGACCTATTGTTTCTTCTTCTCGTCATCAGGATAAACGTATGTTAAAACATCACCACCAGTGTACAGTTCTGCCAAAAACAATTGTTGCATGCACATTAGTAGGAGCACTGGTTTTTTCTTATGCTTTACAAATTTCTGTCTTTATTAATGTAGGTTGATGTAGGACTTATGGGTGCTGAGTGTCCATGAATCCCATGGTTACAAGCAACGAATCTTCTGACAAGCCAGAACTTAAGAAATGGTTGCCAAGATCTTGCAGAGACGGACATGGTTAGCCGACGTTTCTGAAAGAGAGGGGATGACCTGCTCTGAGGTCGATGGGGAGGTAAAGAAGTCGGCGTCTGCACCTGAGTTCTAATGGTGGGTAGCAGAAGAGACATTAAACAGTAAACCACGGGTGTGTGTCGGCCAGTGAGTATCATAATATATCTCCCCTGACATGGGTTTCTCTGAATCATCTGCAGCGCTAGTTCTATGATGCTGTTAGGTGTAATGCATATCTCTGTAAATGCTCCTAAGAGATGGAGGAAAGCTAGACTGCTGCTTCAGCTTCTGGATCCAGCTTGTGTGAAATACATTGCTTCATTTGAATGTTCAACAAAGGAAGCAAAGAGGTCATTTCTTTTTTTTCCGTAGAAGCTCTGAGCTGTAGCTGGAGAAGGCAGTTTGCTGAACCCACTCGTCCAGGTTTCCACTCTGCCTCAGTGTTCTGACTGTGTTGTTCCGCTTTACAGGAATATGCGCTGCGCTGCACTATTCAGGTATCCGTCTAGCATTATACCATGAACACATTGCAAATGTGATGCCATTGCAAGCAGCTGAATGGTTTGTTCCCATGCAATTGATGAAGCTGATTGCTGTTGCATTGTTCTATTATTATCAGGACACGTTTGTTTTCCAGCTTTCTCTGAAATACTTCCAAAGCAAGTAAGACAGCTTCCAATTTTAAAATATTTAATGTGTGTGTCATGCGGGAACCATGTTCCACCTAAGGCTGTACCTTCATGCTTACCCACTTCAAGGACCCCCAACCCGTGCCACTGGTATCAGTGGTGATAATTATACTGGCTCCGTATTGCTAACGTCATGCTCTGCATCCTTCATATTGACAGTCAACGTGTTCAGTTCCTTCTTATTCTCTTCAGACAACTGCAGAGTGGGTCGTAGTTTACCTCTGTTCCTGTTCAATGCCAAGTTTTTGCCTTTCTCAAGCTAGCTGTAATAGACAGATGGCCCATACGTAACAGCACAAAGCCCAGCCACATTTGTTCCTATTACTTCAGCATTTTCGGCGGATTATATGACTTTGCTCATCCAGAAAAGATTTTGATAACTAGACTGTAGGCTGGCAGCCTTTTCAACTCTTTATGGGGACTTCCATGGAGAACAGTCTCTATAATGACTCCAAAGTCTTGAATTCTGTTGTGGCTGAAGAGAACTGATTTGTCTGGGTGATGATAGTAGACCCTCACTTTTGAACCAAATCAGTGGTGTCTGGTTACATTCATCATGCAGTTACTCTTTGTGAGCCCACGGAGTCTAGTCAAATAGAGAATCGTTCAAAAGCCCCATCGATACGTGACCTTTCATTCTCAAAGAGGCATCGACAGGTTTGGACAGTTTTGTGGAGGAAAAAAAAAAAAAAACAAAAAACAAAAAAAAAAAAAAAAATAAAAAAAAAAAAAAACAAAAAAAAAACAAAAACAAACAAAAACAAAAAAAAAAAAAAAAAAAAAAAAAAAAAAAAAAAACGGATAGCTGATAATAGGCCATGGGGGGTAAAGCATTGAACTCATAGAGTTGATCTCTCTTCATTGAAATCTGAGCAGTTTTCCTGTGCTGTTCACGGATTGCCCCATCTTTCAAATCATAGGCATCTTTCAAATCAATTATGCCATAAGACAGCATTTAGTTATCAGAATCAGGGCTGTGTTTAGAGTATCGTTTTGAGATGGTAATAACTGACTTCTAAATTGAGTCTTTTAGACTTAGTATATCCTTGCACCCTTGTCTTGCGGACTTTTATTTGTAATCTAATCCTGTTTCATTTCCGCCTTCAGAGTCTACTCGCCTCGAAACTAACACAATAAAGTTTGAAAAACAATGCGTTTTTGATTGTTAAAATCTAATTATTCTACTGTAACTACAAATTTTGTCACTGACCTGAGAGGAATAAGGAAGATTCGAACGAAATTATCTACACAAGATAGTCACTGGCAAAGCACAGGACATCCATCTGGCACAACAGTGTTTTGACGTCAACTGATGCGCATGCGCGGTTTTAGTCTTCCTCGAAATGTATATATCATCTGGCGATCAGCAGACGAGAATAGGTTTTTTTTTTTTTTCGCTTCTCATTTTTTTTTTTTTTTTTTTTTTTTTTGTATGCTATCAGGATGTTTTGCTAAGCCAGTCATGGTCTTCATATTTTTTGATATCTTGACACCCCCCCATGTCATTCAAAAACAAACACAAACCATTGCGCCCCTCACCAACATCTCATCGTGGTGACGCGTGTCAAACAATCTGTCCTCCAACACAAGTGATCGCCCTGCAGACAGTATAGCAATTATCTTCAGCTTCAGCATTTTTTTTTTTTTGTTTTGGCACTACATTCACTGCAGGTAGGCTGCAGTGTCTATGACTACACACGTTTCGATGGCAAAATACGCATTCATGGCTTACGTAACTAATCCATGTTTTTTCATCAATACTAGTGTTACCTACCACCACATGAACTTAGGAACAGCTCCCGACAATAGATAAGATGTTTGATGTCCGTTATTCCCAAACATTCTTGGGAATTGTCAGGGACAACACGTAGGATTCTGGCACCCAGGCAGTAAAGCTTCCACACTAAGTCCATAGAATGCTTCACCCGGTCACGCCAACAGGGCTGTCACCACTTTCCGGCTACATTAGGGTGGCGGATCCAACGATGGAGGGACAACCGTGCCCCCCCCCCCCCCCCCCCACCCCCAATAAAAAAAGAAAAAAAAAAAAAAAAGAAGAGAAGGGGAAGAGGACGAGAAAGAGGTGGAAGGGGAACGAGAGAGAGAGAGAGATGACGATAGAGAGATGAGAGAGGGAGAGAAGGAGAGATGAGAGAGATGAGGAGACCGAGAGATACGAAGAGAATCACACCACACACCACACACAAACACACACACACACACACACACACACACACCACACATATATATATATATATATATATATATATATATATATATATATATATTATATATATGAGCAGGCGATACATATAGATCTGTCTTTGAGAGGGATTGTGATAGTTTCCTCATGCCTAGTGAAAGGGTTTTGATATATCATGTTATACATTTTCCAGTTTACTTCATTCTTCAAATTTTTTATTTTTCCTCTCATTTTCAAATCTTTGCCAAGTCATTATTATAATGATGGAAGAATTCTTAACCTGCACTTGTTTTCCCCCACTATTAATTGTTCAGCATTAATTGTTTGGTCAATCAGTGGGTGATTGCCATCTCTTAGGTGATCCAAGGAAAGGTTTGTTCTGCACAATTCTTAGGCCGCTGACAATGCTTGGGTTATTGAACAGCAGAGCTGACCACTCAGACTGTTCCATATCTTTTGATCTCCTTGCATCCTTAATGGATCCTCAAGAATAGGCTCAAAAGATTGTCCCTTATACATTTTATACTGTTTGCGTAATGTTTTTAGTTTTCAACAACTTTTTTTCTTCTCCACACTTTCGTTTTGTTTAATTCTATACCTTTCGCTGGCTGCTTTGGGGGTGCTGTTGGATCCTTTTTCGAACCCTTGGCGGTCGGAACACCACAGAATTATGGACTGTGTGTGTCTCTATCTGACGCCAAGAGCACAGACACAATCAGCCGTGTCTCCCTGATGGAGTCCGATTCAGCGGACGAAGGCCTCGGAGCAGGCGATACATGTAGATCTGCCTTTGAGAGGGATTGCGATAGTTTCCTCATGCAGCTAGTGAAGGGTTTTCATACTTATGACATACATTCTTCCCATTTATTTCCACTTCAATTTTTTTTTCCTCTCAATCTCAAAGATTTGCCATAGGCATTACTATAATGTTTGGAAGAATTGCTAACCTGCGCACTTGTTTTCCACCCACTACTTAATTGTCAGCATTATATTGTTTGGTCAATCAGTGGGTAATTGCATCTCTTAGGAGATCCAAGGAAAGGTTCTGCCAATTCCTAGCCACTGACAATGCTTGGGTTACTGAACAGCAGAGCTGACCACTCAGACTGTTTCCATATCTTTTGATCTCCCTTGCATCCTTAAATAGATCCTCAAGCATAGGCTCAAAGATTGCTCCTTATATTTTATACTGTTTGCGTAATGTTTTTTAGTTTTCAACAACTTTTTTTTTTCTTCTCCACACTTTTCGTATAGTCTAATTCTACTAACCTTTCGCTGGGTGCTGTTGGATCCTTTTTTGAACCCTTGGCGGTCGGAACACCACAGAATTATGGACTGTGTTGTGTCTCTATTTGACGCCAAGAGCACAAACACGATCAGACCATGTCTCACTGATGAGTCCGATTCAGCGGACGAAAGGCTCGGAGCAGGCGATACATATAGATCTGCCTTTGAGAGGGATTGCTATAGTTTCCTCATGCAGCTAGTGAAGGGTTTTCATATTAATGATATACATTTTCCAGTTTACTTTATCTTCATTTTTTTTTTCCTCTCAAGTTTCTAATCTTTGCCAAGTCAATACTATAATGTTGGAAGAATTGCTAACCTGCCACTTGTTTTCACCCACTACTTAATTTGTTCAGCATTATATACTAGTCACATAAAGTTTAAGCACAGGCCTTTGCACACAGGGGGTTGATTCATCCCTTCAAAAAACATTGTTTTTTTTGGTTATGCGGCAACCAATGATGGAATCTCACACAGCAGTGTGTAATCTAGCCTGGGTCAACTGGTAGTGCGCACGGGGGTCTTGGTGACCTCGTTACCGCGCGGGATAAAAAGTGCAAAGTTGCGTTAACTGTGCCTGTTTTTGCATCAAGCTTGCTGGCGACACAAGATGTGTAAAATGAAAAATTCTTTTTTCCTGTGCAAGAGCAGTCTCTCAAGTGAGTTTTTATTGCCCTTCTTTTGGGCTGTTTTTAAGCGCGGGGTTGGTTACCGTCAGCCCTTTTCTCACCATGCCACCACGAAGAAGAAAACTTAGCACCTTTGACAAAACCAGGGCGATTGCGTGGATACAAGATGGCATTGCAAAAGGCTGAAGTGGCGCGACGACTTGGTGTGCATCATTCAGTTATTGTTAGACTGAATCAGCGTTTAGGGCGACCAACAGCGTTGAAGAGAGGCCACGGTCAGGTCGGCCTAGGCAGACTACTCCCAGAGAAGATCGCGTTTCATCGAGAGGCAGGGGCCCTATTGCAGCGGGATACCACTTCCACCAGCATCCAAAGGCAGCTTCGTATGGCAAATAAACACCATCCTCAGCCGTCAAGCCATACGAAACCGTCTTCACCACTTCGGGCCTCAGATCACGTCGCCCCAGCTGTTCGACCACGACTGCTAGCAGCCCATAGGCTGGCTCGCCGAGCTTTCTGCCCATCGTCATGTGAGATGGAACCAACAACAGTGGTCCCAGGTCCTCTTTTCAGATGAGTCGCGGTTTAGTCTTGAACACAATGACGGCCGCATATTGATGGAAACCTCACAGGCATCCGCTATCGGGATGAAATCCTGGCGCCTTTCGTTGTTCCGACCATGCAACGGATAGGACCCATGGCAGTCTTCCAAGACGACAATGCTCGGCCACATAGGGCCCGGGTGGCCGAAAACTTCATTGTGCAGGCCGGCATCAACAGGATGATCTTCCCGGCGTATAGTCCCCGACCTCAATCCCATCGAGCATATGTGGGATGAGTTGGGGAGACGTGTGAAGGAGAACCATCCACCTCCCAGAGACCGCCAGGATCTCTTCCAAATGCTGCAACTGGAATGGCAGAGAATCCCTCAGAGGGTCATCAGAACACTGGTCAACTCGATGAGGAGGCTGCGTGGAATGTCTCGCCAATGGCGGTGGCCACACCCACTATTGAAATGATTTTGTGAACTGAACAGATTTTGCGAACTTTGATTTCGACCCATCCTCTGTTTAATTGTCTGTAAATCAACAACCGTTCATTCGATCCCAATGAAATTCAATGTACGTTGGAACAAGATAATGAATTAAATCTGTTCCCAATTTCAAAATCGTGGCTTTTATATTTTGGAAATATGCGGGTACATGTAAACTGTGCTTAAAAGGTGCACATACATTTGTGCTAAATCAGGCCAAATCACTGAAGAGGAGTGT
>JADBJO010010277.1:30000-40000 GCA_016801955.1 Conus betulinus
GGTTACTGTAAAATTGAACAAGCAGACAAATTTAAAACATCATTTCTGCTATATTTCCAGTGGCCCAAAGGCAGATAATACAGACTGGATTTAAAACCTTCCTTTGTCAAACAACAAATGGGTAATACTGGGAGATTTCAATGCGCGTGCTCCATTTTGGGAATATGGTTGCACCACTACAACTTGCAACCGTTTAGTTGAAAATATTGTTGACTCCAAATTGGTTTTATTAAACGATGGTAGCATTACCAGACTGCCAGACATTTCCACTCATAAACCTACTTCTATTGATTTATCTTTAATTTCTCTGGAGTTGGCAGTAAACTTGGTTTTGGTCAACAGAGGATGATACTTTGGGCAGCGATCATTTCCCAATTATACAGTTAAAGGAGCATATTGAACATGAAGAAGATGGAAATGAAGATAGTATCCCAAAGTTTTCATATAAAAATGCAAATTGGTCTCTGTATGAATCGATCTTGCCAATACACATTTCCATAGCATTGAAAATGAAGATATAGATGCATATTATACAAAGTTTTGTCGACATCTCTTACAGGCTGCCGGAAAATCTATTCCTATTTGTAAAGATACCCAACAGTGGAAATATGTCGGTAATTCATGGTGGAATTTAGATTGTGCGATAGCTGTAGCTTGTAAAAAAGAAGCCTATAAAGCTTGGCTCAGAGTAAGAACAGATGAAAATTTCCTAGCGATGAAACATGCCAAAAATAACAGTAACAGGGTCGTTGCCCGAGCGAAAAGAATACATTTCTCACAATTTTGTAGATCCAAAAATATCGGAATCAAAAGATATCGATAAGGTTTTTGGAAAATGGTTAAAAAAATGAAAAATGGTTATTGCTTGCAACAGTACCCAATTAAGTTAGATAATAATGCTCTTCTATCCTTACAGGAGAAAGCTGAGTCATTCATCAAAATATTTTCAGAAAAATAACTTGCTGTCTAGTCTCAGTCCATCTATCAGGTGTTTTTAGAGAGGAGGAAGAAAAACGAACTATCTATCAGGATCCACCACCAAATCATTTCCATTGTTTAAACGCTCCTATTACATATGATGAATTTTGTGAGACGTTAGAATCTTTTTCTTTCAAATTCAAGTGCTGTTGGCCTAGATGGTATATCCTATCAACTGTTATACCACTTGCCTTCACGTTGGAAACGATTACTGCATTCATTTTACAAAAAAATTCATTTTACCAAGGAACTCTCCCTAGTATCTGGAAGAGATCTCTTGTAGTCCCAGTTCCAAAGCAAGGTAAGCCCAGGTCAGACATTGGTAGCTACAGGCCAATAGCGCTAACCTCTCACGTTGGAAAATTGTTAGAAAAGATTATCCAAAAACGTCTCTTTCATATTTTTGTGAAAAGAAAGTATAATCCCAGCGAATCAAGCGGGATTTCGCAAAGGTCAATGTACAATAGATCATTTGGCGAAACTTACAAGTCAAATTAAAAAGCAGTTTGCCAGACGGAAAAGTACACTTGCTACCTTTTTTTGATATCAGAAAAGCGTATGATAGTATCTGGCACGCTAGACTACTTTACAAATTTAAAGAGATAGGAATTAATGGAACGATGTTTCAATACTTTAAAGTTTTTTTTTTTTTTTTTTTTTTTTTTTTTTTTTTATCGCAGAGATCCATATGTACAAGAGTAGGGAAAGTTTACTCGTCTTTTCAGAGCATTGATATCGGATTTCCACAGGGCTCTATTATAGCCCCCATGTTTTTTAACATTCTTATTATGATCTTCCAAAGATATTATCAAAAAGTGTGAGTTTAGTACAATATGCTGATGACATTGCTATGTGGATAAATACAAATATCCGAAAGAATACTGGCAAGAGAAATACGAATCATATACAGAAGATATATCAGCTAGAGATAGATAAATTAAACAAATTTATGGAAGATAACGGGCTTATTCTCTCAGGTGAGAAAACACAGTTAATGTTTTTTTTCAATAATGGAGGCAATCCAATGTATTTGCCAAGCTTCAAATTGAATGATCCTGAATTGCAGTACTCACAAACATAAAATTTCTGGGTGTGAACTTAACCCCTAAACTTAACTGGCGTTTTTACATTGAAAGCTTGATAGCTAAAACAAGGAAACGTTTTAAACTTACTGAAAATTATTTGTATTCAGCCGTGGGATCAAGATACAAAAACCCTCCTGCACCTAGCTGTTTCCCTAATAAGATCAATACTAGTGTACGGACAAGAAGTTTTATTTTTCAGCACCTCAAAGTCTACTGAAAAAATTGCAAAGTATAGACAGCAAAGCTATCAAATTAGCGCTTGGTGTCCCAGTGCACACAAACACATTGAAGGTGTACAAAGAAATTAATATGCTATCACTGTCAGATCAGCGTAGATTAGCTGTGGCCAAATATATTGCATGAAGTCTTTCAGTACCTAATTCAGTCGAAAACGAAGTGCTGATGGATTCAAATGCTGAATATCCCAAAAGAGCTCAACAGCTAGGTTATCTTTGTCCCGTTCGAAATTACACGAAAGATTCTTTTGAAAAATGCAATATTGATGTCACTTCTCTCTCACCTGCTCCTGTTGTTCCCCAGGTGCCTCCATGGGAACATAGACAAGCTATCTTTGATGTAGATTACACTGATGTCCGGAAAAATGATAACATTAACATTTAACTTCTAAAGTGAGAGAAAACTTAGAAAACAAATATTCAGATTATTTACAATTTTTTACGGATGGTTCCGTTTCCCCCCGTTAAGTGCAGGTTCAGGTTTTGTTATTCCGGCTTTAAAAGTTCAAAAAGCATACACCTTTGGAACAGGATTCTCTTTTTTTACGGCAGAATTGTATGCTATTCTTATGGCATTACTCTTTATTTGTGATAGTAATAATTATTTCTGTAATATCTTATTTTGTGTTCATTCTAAGGCAGTGTTAAATAGTTTGAAAGTTGCCCCATTTTGAATGCTCTTTATTCAAAAGCAAACATGGAAATCTCGAAATCTAAACCAGTTCACGCTATTTCTTTCAGTTCAGAAATTGTTGATGTTGCAAAAATTATCTCTCAATCTCAAATTAGCATATTTTTATGATCATGATAGTGTAGTTGATATTTAAATTTGTACTGTTCTTGACATTATTTCTCACCTTTTCCTCCCCTGTGTCCCTCCTCCTTTCCCCCTCACCCCCCCCCCCCCCCCCCCCCCCCCCCCCCTGTAAAGTCTAATATCACCAAGTGTGAACAGACTCTGGGGTTACGACTATATGATAAGTATGTTTGGACTAGTGGAGAAATGTTGACTACATAAATCCGAGTGACACCTTGCAATGCTTTCGCTTCTTCCTTTTTTTTTTTTTTTTTTCTTTTTTTTTTTTTTTGTTTTTAGTTAATTTCGAAAAAGAAACCCGTAAACACGAAAGAAAACGAATCCCCCACTCCTCCTTCTCCTTCCCTTAGCACACCTATCATTCACCCTACCCATGGAGTCAAAGGGCGGTGGAATATGGTTGTGTGGAGGGTCTTTCCTGCTGAAGGTGTGCATATATCTGTGCCCAGACGAGCCATATCACAGTTGAGGTGTGTGTCCTGTGAACGCACTTTATCAGGAAAACAGGACTAGCAGATTACAAATTGTTTTTTCTGTATAAGAAAAAAAAAAAAAAAAATCTTTGACTTTCATACTGCAATGTTTGAGTAAGTCGTGTGATACAATAGAATAATCAATAATCACTAACACTGCTGCCACTAGGCGACACAAGCGTGAGGGTTTTTTTTTTTTTTTTTTTTTTTTTTTTTTTTTTTTTTTTTTCCTTTGGAAGTGTCCCCATACGTTTCATTCATGAATCCAAGAGAGATTTGCCAAACTTATTTATAAGCAAATCCTTAGAACGTTGCACCAAAGGTGTGTGTGTGTGTGTGTGTGTGTGTGTGTGTGTGTGTGTGTGTGTGTTCTTTTTTTTGTTACATTTTTTGCGTTCACATTTTCTATACTAATGTTAGAGTCACACACACATCATCATCATCATCATCATCATCATCATCATCATAAACACCAATAACAACATCATTACCATAATTCCCAACACTTGGGAAGAAATTAGACATACACTCAGCTTTGGGTTGTTGGCGGCCTGTGCGCGCATTTAATCACCATGTAAGAGAATATTGTAATCGTTATTTTTTAGTTATTTCCAGCAAAGTGTCTTCTAGCAACAAAATTCTGTCTTTGATAATAGGGTGATTGTATGTCGACCCTCCCTCGGGCATCACATAACAGGCAACTAGCAATACATATTTGTTGATATCAAATACCTTTTTGTTTACTTTTAAAACTGCCATGTTGTCACAATTTACACTGATCTGGGTCACATATTCTTCATAGGTTTTCTTACTGAATTACGAAATTGCTTGGACAATTTCTTAGCAGATGCACGGAATTTGACAGAATCGTAAAAAAAAAGAATACCAGTGAAGTCAAATTTATTGTCGACGAACGTCTCTGTGAGGCAAACAAAATCAAAGTTTTTTGCTTTTTTTGTTTTTTTTGTTGTTGTTGTTGTTGTTGTTGTTTGTTTTTTTTTTTTTTTTTGCATGCTTTTGTAAACGATACATCACACAGTTTATTTTCAACATTGTAACTGGGAAAATGATATTGTATTTACCTGATGGTCTAGCCTATCGTATTCTGAGTTGTTGATTTCAGACGCGCAGAGATCCATCACTGTCGCTTTTCATTTAGAAAAGTGTTCAACCCACTTCCTCGCACTGCACTGTGTGTGGTCAAGCTTCCTTGAAAACGCCGTGACCCGTAGTTGTCTGCAGCGTCATAAGATGCCCTGCCTGTTACACCACGCACACACTGAGACACGTCCCTGACACCTGATGACGTAAACCGGCCGTGCAGATCCTGCTACTGCCAGGTGAACAGTCACTGGGTCATCCTTTGCTGCACTGTTTCCTCACCAAAGCAGGCACCTGGCTTGAAGGTATAGGGTCACGCGCCGCGCTGTTGTTCTTGTCAGAACTAGGCTGACCCTGGAGAAAGGTCCAGTGACGGTGAGGAAAGACCCACTGACCACAGGGAAAGTCCTGTTGACAGTGGGAAAGACTACAACTTTGGATTCTCTCTCGAGGGCACATAAGACCATATGGCGAAAGCTTGACTGTGTCTGGAGTTGCACTGTCTTCATCTGTCCGTGGGCAGGGGTGGGTTGGGTCTGTGGGGTGTGCTCGACAGCTGGAGGGTGGTGTTTTTCGCCGGTGGGCTCTGCAGTCCTGAAATACGGGCTGGTACATCCATGGGGATGCTACTTTAAGGCTGTTACGAGTTGCATCCTGTAGTCTGATTTACCTCTGTTCAGGAGCGTCCTGCGCCTGCCTGTACCCATTGCCAACACAGCGCAGGCCTCCAAGGGTGGTACAGGTCTGCTCTAAAGGCAGGTGAAGACAGTGCTTCTATGGGTCCTCCCCAGCACCTTCGGGTGTTTCTTTTTTGTTCTTTCTTCTTGTTAGAGGACTGGTCGCAGCTTCCTGTGACATCCCGTTTGACTTGGAGGAAACGTCGGCCACCACTGCACGCCGATCCCCTTTTGTTTCCACCACAAACTTTGCTCCTGCTGCATCTGATTGCTTGGTGACTGGTCTGACGTCACGATGATGACGAGGGGAATCCCCGGTATAATTTCCATTCGTACCAGCTGTGTCCATGTCACCCTCGTGCCGGCTCCGTTGCTGCTACCTCTGCGTATGTTCGCGGATCGGGTCTGCGTGGTCCGACTGTCCATTTTTGCCTCGCTCAAAATAAGCTGCCTTTTCCTCTCGTTTTGCCTTTGCCACTGTCTCTGCCTGTCTCCTCGTCAGATCGTTTGTCAGCCTGACACCTTTCTTCTCCAGTTCATGGCGTAATTCTCGATCGCGAATCAATTCTATTTCACCTTTCCATTGTCAAAATGTCACCATCATGGTTTGGGATCACTTGTTCTGGACTGATCTACCCTACGTGCACGAACAATGTCTCCGTCTGTCCATGTTTTGTATTCGCTGACACTTGTTTAAGACGTCAACAATACAACGGGCACACGTGCCGTAATCTTCGTTTTCATTTGAGGGGGGGGGGGGGGGGGGGGAGTACCAAAGAAGCGTAAATTGTAACTTTTCGAAAAAAAAAAAAAAATCCTGTCTGCCGAGCTCTTCTGTCATTTTCACTAATTGCTCCTCTAATCTGGTCACTTTTCCTGACAAGTTCTGTATCTCCACCCTACCCTCTGCCATCCTGTCGTACAGCTGATCCAGATCAACAGCCATGCTTTCCACGTCTGTGTCGCTCGGCTTCCGCTTGGCCACAGCGATTGTTGATATCATTTGCATTTATTCGATACTGTTGTCTCTGCTGTTCTCTGTCCTGTTTTGAATCCTCTTTTTGTTCTCTAAGCGCTAACAGGATTTTCGATGCAATTTCAGGACAAATGGCACTGCTGTTTTTAGTTAGAATTCGATCTATGTTTACATTGTCTGTGTTTTGTCACTGCTTTTCTTGGAGAGAGAGAGAGAGAGAGAGAGAGAGAGAGAGAGAGAGAGAGAGAGAGAGACGGATTATTCTTTCTAAGTAAAATGCAAGTAAAAGAAAATAATAAGTGTCGATAATGTCTTGACACAATTGATTATATTAAGGGTTTTTTGTTTACTATGATTGTCCTGTGCAAAAGTTTTGGCTGTTTATCGATGAATTTATATACGTAAAAACAGAAATAGGGGAGAGGTACCTATATTGGGCCCCCTAACTACAGTGATCCCTAGATGTTTTAACTAAGCTCAAATATTGAAAAAAAGCTGAGAGAAAACAAGTGGGAAATAAAGCATCCTTCAGCAGTCTTTTTTTTAATTTTTAAAAGATCTTTGCTACAATTTGAAAAGTATCTCAATATAGGAAGCAGTTCCAAATTTTAGACAAACCCATCCCTTTATTGGGCATACGCATTCATATAGGAGGATTAAGATCAGTCAGCCATCAGATACGACCACCGTGCAACATGAATCAGGATGCTTTCCAATTGTATTTATGGTATCTCTGTCAACAAAAAGGACTACATAGGCCTATCATGCAACAAACAAACCGGATTATTAAAATGGCAGTATTTCCTGGATGATCTGGCGACTTCCTCAAAGGCAAAGGAAACATTAAGAGAAAAAAGCAGTCAAAACCCACGCTTACGTTCTCATTTTCTTAAACTGAACAACTAAAACCAGGCAGCATTTTCTTCTGTCACCACTACAAGTTATGCAATAAATGAAAAGGGAAAATAATCAAGAATGTTGTGGATAATTTTGGTCCAATGGAACCTGACCACACAAAGATGGCGATCAGTTGCCTCAGCCTGGCGCCTAGGGGTTTAAGGGAAAAACTGAAGAGAAGAAAAAAATCAAAATATGTTTATAGGCGCAAGTAGGCTAAGCTAGTAGGGTAGTGTAGGCATGCCTAACCAGGCAATTTACTAAGTTGTTTCGTGTTTCCACCCAAATCAGTTTACAAACACAAACCACACGCGTTTCTCAGCAGCTTCGTTTGGGCTGCACATCTGTTGTGAACCCATTGGATGCAGCTAAAACATTATGTCATGCTTTCTTGAATGTCTTCACCACATGTATAACAAAACCAACTGCCCCCTTCTTGCTGCTTAGTCGTGGTAGACTTTCGTTTGGCTTGATTTCGTTCAGGCCTAGTGTGTTAGTCAAGTCCTTTGTCCACCTTTCAAGCCTTGAAGTTTTTTTGTTTTTTTTTTTTTGTTTTGCTTTGTAGTTTTTTTTTTTATTTATTTTTTTTTCTTGTATTGGCTTCATGTTATGAGCTCTGCATGCTGACAACGGCGTTTCCTTTCGGTGATCTTGGGTGATTTTTCTTGGTAATGGCATAATGTTTTCTGCAACAATTCTTGGGGACTTGGCAGAATGTTTCCCTGAACATTTAGTGTTGACTGTAAAAACTGTAGCAGATTCATTCCCAGGTCACTGGTGTTGGTTTGTGCACTCTCGTGAACTCCTGTGGTATCGTCAGCACTATCTTGAGGTACAATAGCATTGTTGTGTGCGATGTTGTCTCCAGTTTGGTGAAGGGTAACCGCGACACATTTATCAATCTGTCGGTTGTATTCATCGTTGTAAACATTGATGACTTTCAAATCCTTGCTGAAAATCATGATGGTTTTCCCCAAGTGTTTGCTGTTGCAGTAATTTCCAGTTCGCCACCATTGGTAGTTGGGGTCGACATGTGTCTCAAACGATCCTCAAGGCTTGAAAAAATGGATTCTGTCAGGAACATCAGAATTTATTATCTCTAAATGATCTGGCGCAAGCAAATCACGAGGCTCATCCAAGTTCTCTATCATTGATCACACAACATTCGATCTGAAGCTGTCAGCCAGAACCGTTTCTTTCAGTTCAACCAATCCTGAAGATGCATTTCCAACTACTCTCCATGGAGTGGCTTGAAGTTCACTGTCGATGCAAATCGCAATCCTCGGGAAGAAGCAACGTCCACCCCATTTACTGACAATTTGTGGGGACACTGCAATTTCTTGAAGCATGTCATCTGGAGGTGAAGATGTGTTTGAGGCTCAGCTTGCTGTGTAGGCCATGAGCTGGACTTGGGTTTCTCTGACACACCTTCTTCACGTGCTTTTCCCAGGTGTGAGAGGTGATATTTTCTCATGGACGTCACTTTGGCCTGCTTCAGATTGTTCAGAGCTGCAGCCCCTGTAGTTTCCAGGCTCTCTGTTTTCAACAGCTGCCACTGCTGTAGCGATGAAGACAGCCTCTGTGAAGATGTGTCGATTGCTGGCCACATGCCAGCTTTTTCAAAGCCATTCAAGCTGTGGCCGCTACTGAAGCGCGGCCGAAAGCCTCTGCAAGCAGTCCAGCAATGTTTCCTGTCTGAATACTTAATTCAGGATGAGTTCTCAGGAACCTATCTGCAGCTGGATTGAAGTATAGAGAAAGGGGCTTGAAACATGTCAAGTCAAGTCGCTGCATGCAATGACTGCAATGCAGTGGAAGAAAAAGCATCAGCACTCCATGTTGAGTGGCATTGTCAACTGCCTGAAGATTTCCTGTGTGACTTACGTGCCCATCATAGATAAGGACAGATACATCCTTTGAAGGTTTACCGTGTTTGACGAAGTGTTTATGCCACAGGCAAAAAGTGTCTCTGTCCATCCAGCCTTTTTCTTGCACTGCAAGTCCTGTTCCAGCGGGGTACCAATTGTGAGGTCTTCCTTCATGCGCTTTCCTTTGTAGATCAGAAAGGCAGGATGACGGAACCAGTTTCACTCATGCAGCTGACACACGTGACACTGTTTCCTCTTTCCACACTGACGACTGCACCCACCTATTGTTTGCCCTTTTTTGCCACAAGTTTTCCAGGTTTCTGCACGGTGATTAGAGATGTTTCATCCATGTTATACACAGAATACGCATCCAGCTTGAGATTGTCAAGAACTGTCTCCACGACATCAAAGAACCCGCCCCACACCTTTTGTTATACCCTGTTGCTCTTGCTATGCTGATACCCTCAGGATTTCGAAGACTGAGTTTAGGGTTTCTGGCAAGAAAGTTTGAAAACCATTTCCGGCCTGCGCTTTGCTTTTCTTCATTGTGCTTGTGCAAATGTTCTGCGTGTTTTTCAAAGCAATTTGACACGCCAATTCCTGCACAGCAGTTTTTTTGAAAAGCCATAAAGCATTTTTTTTTTTCTGGTAAAAGAATGTGATGCACTAAATCGTTTTTCTTCTCTAGACGAGACTGCTGGCGAACCGAAATGTTTCTTTCCTCCTATAGCATATGGCGTTGCAATGTTGCTCTTGGAACTGAAATGGTTAGCAGCACGTCTCAAAGATATATGCGAGGGTTGACTGTCAGAACCCAGTATCTCATATACATATACATGAGAGAATTACTGGGTTCTGGCAGTCAACCGTCGTAGTGATTCTCCTTGTCAGC
>JADBJO010010277.1:45000-50000 GCA_016801955.1 Conus betulinus
CAACACACAGTGTCAACACTCCACGTTGACAACAACATTTCACTGAACACAACTTGCCTTCTCCTGAGGACCAACAAGACGCAACATTTACCCTGGGATAATCCTGGTGACATTGCAAGTCAGGAGGCAGAAATGTATGTGAATCAGCTTAAACACATTGCACTAGCATTGTTCGTTCTGATTGGTGGACCAGCCAACATCATCAACATGGCGGTGTTCTTCAAACAAGGTCTTCACGACCGTGTCAACCTCTGTCTGTTCATGCTGGCAGTGTCAGATGAGGTTTACCTCATTTCGTCTGTGTTTCTTTATTCCGAGAACATCTATGCCCACCTCACAGGACAACCAATAAAACACCAGGAAACAAGTTCATGTTTGACAATAATTTGAATTTTCTTGTAGGCGCTGGGTTTTATTTCATTCATTCTGTGTGGCATCATTGCCTGCGAGAGATGTTACTGTGTCCTCAGACCTATGAAATACCAGACTCTGCTACGGACCAGAACGATGGCGATGCTGATTTTTGCAATTTTCGTGCGTGTTTTCAGCTTGCAGTACATTTTTATGGCTCACCGATACCATATGAGGTGTGTGTATGATCCTATCGCTGATAAAGTGATGGTTATGATAACTGGTAGTGGATTTTACATGACTCACAAAAACCTTTTCAACATTTTGGACAGTTTTATATTGGGAGCTGGATTTCAAGGAAGCATAATCATCATAACGGCAGCAACAACAATAACTACTATTGTGAAACTTCGTCAGATTGTGGCGTGGCGGACTGATACGTCATCATCACTTTCTGCTCGGGAAGTAGTGTTGACCAAAATGCTGGTTGGAAATTCTGTCTTCTTCATCGTTTTGTATTTCTCCTGGGTTTTTAACACGCAATGCCTTTTTCATCTTTCCAGACATGAAGGCAGGAGGTCGCTATCACAATTTCTATTTTATCACACTTTGGTTGGTGCAGATTTTGTCCTATGCCAATTCCTCGTTTAATTTCTTCATATTTTTCCTTATGGGATCTCGCTATAGAGAAACCTTCTATGCATTGTTCTCCTGCAAATCAGGCAGAAGAAAAGTGTCACGCTGAGATATTTCCTTAACGTAGACACAATCTTGCTACAAACTTCATGTTTGGCCATGCTCATCCGTATTGCTTTCTTGTTTTTTGTTTTGTTTGTTTGTTTTTTCTTTTATCTTTCCAAACTATCTATCTCTATCTATCTATCTATCTATCTATCTATCTATCTATCTATCTATCTATCTATCTATCTATCTATCTATCTATCTATCTATCTATCTGTCTATCTATCTATCTATCTATCTATCTATCTATCTATCTATCTATCTATTTATTATGTCTTTCCTTCTATTCTATCTTTCTTTCTTTTCTTTTTTTCTTTCTTTCTTTCTTTCTCTCTTTCTTTCTTTCTTTAAGACAGAACTCAAGACTTAATTTCTGAATGGTTTTGGCTGGTACATTCTGCAACAAAGATCACGACTTCACATCCAAATGCACTTTGCACATGTATATATTCATTTTATTATTGACAGGGACCATGCATAATGAGAAGTGGAGGGCAAGGGGCTTTTCTTTCTTTCTTTCTTTCGAATTCGATCCTTTCTGCGTTATTGTTTTCTTTATGGGGGGTTCATCCACAAACAAAAAAAAATACTCATAGTCATGGGGCAGAACTCAAGACTTAATTTCTAACTGAATGTTGGTATTTATTTGGCTGGTACATTCTTTGCAACAAAGATCACGATGCTCATTGTCATCCACTGGGCCGCACTTTGCACATGTATATTAATTTTTTATTATTGACATCGACCGTTTAATATTGACTGAGGGACCATTGTGCATAATCAGAATGCCAAGATTAAGAAGATATTTTAGGGCAAGGGGGGGGGGGGAAGGGGTGCAACAATCGGTGGAGGGAGTTGTGGGGAGGTAAACGCGAATGTCGACGGTTTTACCAGAACCGACATACCGCGTTTATTGTCCTCAGTTCAGAATGCCTTTATTCTACATGGCAGACACACCTTGTCTCATCCAGAAAACAAAATACTCATAGTCATGCTTTCTGATGAGGTTGACAGCGTCCCAGATCTCGCATTGAAAGTGGCTTCTTCTCAGCATGGTCTCTGGCTGCACGCAATGCTCTGTTTTTTGGGGTTTTTTTTTTTTTTTGTTTGTTTTTTTTGTTTGTTGTTTTTTTGTTTCGTGTACGCAGGCTATTTACTCCTGTGGATAGTCCCTGTGTACACAGGCAAGAATCAATCTCATCTACCCTACAACTAGAGAAAAGTTTTGTGTGTATGACCGTTTTATTTATTTTTTTTCATCCTGCCGTAAGGCAGCCATACTCCAGCTTCGGGGAAGGTACATGCTATGTGTAACGTGTCGTCCATACTAAGGGCCAAACTGGCCTTTTTTTCCGGAAATCACACACGGAACCTCAGTTTTATAGTATCATTTGAAGGACAGTATGGGAAATGGAGTCAGAACCAATGTTTACTCCGATGAAAAAAAAAAAAAAGTCCCCCTCTACCAAAACGGTGTAGCTGAGATTCGAACCCACAGCCCTTAAGATTAGCAAGACTATGAGTCCAGCGCTCTGCCACTGTAATGTCTCGGCCAACTTTCGGTCTAGGAGAGGCACTCCATGGCTGATAAGAGGCCAGGGATTAGTACGCGGTGACGGGTATCTCAGATATTGTTGTTGTTTGCCATGAAGCCTTTCTCATGTGCTTCTTGCTCAGACAACGTGGCTACTGAGAGAAGCACTAGTGGAGTCTCACGCTCGTTTCTGTGTCCTTGACCACGAGTTGAAGCTGACGGTTTTTTTTTTTGTTTTTTTGTTTATCACCACTTCAGAGCGCCTGCCACTCCAAGATCAGGGACTTTCAGTTTCACCACAGCATGTCATTTAGGCCATTGCAGTGCTGCCAAAGGGAAAACGAGTAACCTTTAAAAAAAGGATGGGTTGAACATTTTGCCTCACGTCTGATAGATCAGTGTATGGTAAAAGGCAAAAGGGCGAGTGACAAAAAGAAATCGGGAAAGATAGAAGATGGTGTGTTCCTTATCAAAGTATTGGATAGCAAACCCCACTCAAACAGTGGAGTCCATCCTGCAGTATGAAGTCTGCAAAACCCGGGGGCTAACAATGCTTGATGACACCTGACATAACATTATGAGCTCAGTCCAGCCCACGCTAAGGACTGGCAGAAAATGGAATGTTCAAAAAGACAATGAACATGGCACAGGGGACGCCCTAAGATCATGGCAGTAACAGCATAGTATACAGACCAACAGGCAAGGGCTTGGATCATCACAAAGAAATTGGTGGTCAAAGACAAAACGCGAGGAATATGGCAATATATGAGAGAAAGAATGTAGCAAGAAAAAGCCAGACAGCAGTTCAGTAAGGGCAACAGGGAAGGTGGACTTGTAGGAAGACTCCCTCCACACACAAATCTCAGCTGAAATGACATACATCACAGGGCATCTCTCTTCTGCTTTCTGTATGTGACCGCCTGCCCTCCAGTTCAAACCTGGTGAAATGGATCCTTTAGCTGCTTCGAAATGACTTCATGTCTTCACATGGATTTCCATAACTTTCTGAGACTCCGCAATAGAGCCTTTCCTCGTCTCCTCCTGCCTTGTGTCTACCAGCTGGATGAAGTCTGAGACTGCTGCCTCGTCTGTTGAAAGGAGTCTGATGGCTGCTTTAACATTCCATTTCTTTTGAGGCACTGCCCACATGCTGGCCTAACCACGGGTATGTGTGCAGTGAGGCTGATGTCAATGAAAGTCCCCCCCCCCCTCCCACTCCTACCCCCCCCCCCCCCCCCCCCCCCCCCCCCCCCCCCCCCCCCCCCCCCCCCCCCCCCCGCGCGCCGCCCTCCTTCCAAACCAATGTAGAAGGAATTTTGCAGCCATGTATCCAGGATAACTCTTTTCTGTTCAGTCAGAAGAACGCCTTCACTAGACAATAGAGACCTATGCAATGTTTTTATGGCTACGAAAATGTGCTTACAATTTATTCTGTTCACATATTGCTGTATCCCCTCCGCCCTGTTGCAATGCCTGAGTCTCTGTGAGCTTGGCCTACACCTCGCTTTTGCTGAACTTGCAAGCAACCCTCACAGAGCCAGAGGCAATATTTTGCTGACAGACATTGTAGTTTGCACGCTTGACATCAAGCAGCTTCTGAATGTTCTGATTAACTGCATGAGACCTGTCTTGCTGTCCGCGTGCGTTCTGGATCAGATAAATGCATTTGCTACTATTTACCACGTCCCTGAGCGTCACCCAGTGCTTTTCTACCCCGAAAAAAACACCAACGTGGTGCTTGTTCAGCCAATTGCAGACCCTCACTGAGGTTCTGTCGAACAGAGTGCCTCTCCAGCTTGCTGAAAGTTAGTAGCTTGTTTTCACTTTGGATGGCTCTTGGGCTTGACGTGCACGCTGAATCTGACAGAATGAGCCTGTGCTCTGTCCAGCCATCTGTGCCGCACGTGCTCTTCGTTAATCTGACATTCTGCCGGTCCCTTCTCTTGCCGATGACGTGGTCAGTGACGTGCCTGTGCCTGATTTACTGTTTCGCAGACAGAACACTTTGATAGTGATCAGTATGCACACGTCTTCAGCAGCAGATGACCGTTGCTGCTGCTCTAGCCTATTCCACCCTCACAGTGACCCCCTCCCATCACAGATAGTTTGTCTTCACGGCTAAAGTCACCAAAATGCGTGATGTATTTCTGAAAACAAACAAGCAAACAAACAAACAAACAAACAAAAACATGCATTCATTTCGCAATAGGTTGGGGAAAACAAAAGAAAAGAAAAGAAAAGAAAAACCTATCAATTACATTCTGATAAATGCCAACAAACCTATAAATTTCCTTGAAACTGTCAGCTATGAATTTTTCATAAATACTTAAAAGTTATCATCTTGAAAGACGAATTTCTACTTGCACCAACGTAT
>JADBJO010010277.1:55000-62500 GCA_016801955.1 Conus betulinus
TTGGTGCTGAGCAATAGTATGATCCTGTGGAAACTTGTCGGATCTATGAGACAAAGTAGGCGTTTCCCTGTAAAACAAGCTACTGAGGATTCTAGAAAACGGCAGGTGTCGTCACTGACTGTGACTCTGATAATTGTCAGTGTGTGTTTTATTCTCCTGACAGTGCCCATGTCAGTACTGAAACATGGACTGTCTGTTGGTAAAGACGATCCTATTCGGTATGGACAATACAAACTCTTTTCTGGCCTCAGTCGTATTTTGTGGTACAGTAATAGCGCCATCAATTTTTATCTGTATTGTTTAACGGGTAGGAAGTTTAGATCAGAGTGTATGAACCTAATTCTCAGCCTTTCAAGGTATGCCACAAAGTCAAATAAGTCGTGAATATGATTTCTAACACAAACACACACACACGCACTCACACACACACACACACACACACACACACACACACACACACACACACACACACACACACACACACATGCACACACATGCGCGCGCGCGCGCGCGCGCGCGCGCCTGCATGACCGGTGCTGTATAACCGTGGATACAACACATGGACATGCTTGAAATTAAGTAGATTTTTGTTTTACTATGTCATGGTAATTATCACTCATTCTCAAGAATAAAACGAAAACAGAAAAACGGCGTTTAATCTATAACAGTGTGATGTGTTTTGTTTGTTGTTGTTGTTGTTGTGTTGTGGTGGTGGTGGGTGGTGGTGGTGGTGGTGGTGTATACAGTGAACAGCCGTAAGTATATCTTTGTTTTGTGTAGAAGTAAGTCACCTTCGCATATTATATTTCAAGGTGGCATCCAAGAGTGCAATATGAAGTTGACTTTCTCTTGTGGATACTTTATGCTCTCTGTCTGTCTGTCTATCTATCTATCTATCTATATCTATCTATCTATGATATATAAAAGCCGGGGAATGTTTTGTTTTTTATTTACGTATGTATATTTTTGCTATGACATCACTAAGCTGGGGTGAAAAATCATCATAGAGACATTGAACAGCAAGACCACATGTTGTTGAGAGACAACTTACTGTTAAGCAAACTCATCTAAAGGACCATGACTCGACAATATTATGTTTTGAATCCAGAGTACGAACTGGTGTTGACTGAGTTGGTTGCCATTTTGTTCTCCATATTAATCATCATTGGTTATTGTTCAATGGTTTCTGCTTGACGGTATTTAGCATTTGGTTGTTAGTATGAAGCACACACACACACACACACACACACACACACACACACACACACACACACACACACACACACACACACACAGAGAGAGAGAGAGAGAGAGAGAGAGAGAGAGAGAGAGAGAGAGAGAGAGAGAGAGAGAGAGAGAGAGAGAACTTCTTTTATCAGATGACAGCCTACTCTGAAATTCTTCATGTGTGCAGGATTCATCCGCTGTTCTTTTATTACCATCCTACTGATGTTCGACTGTGTTTTTTTTTGTTGTTGTTTTTTTTTTGTTCTTGTTTTTGTTTGTTTGTTTGTTCGGGGGGGGGGGGGGGTGGGGTGGGGGGTACAATTCTGTACCCCTTTTTAATGAAAATCTTTCATGTTAACAACAGTAAATCAAGGCAGTGATAATGTCATGGCACTTTCAAGCTGAGCATTACGCGAAATGTCACCTTAGCAATACAGTTTTGAATAACGTTTTTAAAGCCATGAATATCAACAACTATACAACTGTTCAGGACGCAATGTCAACACAGGACTTTGCGCAGAATGTGTCACTGAACAAAGAATGCCTTCAGTTCAGGTTCAACGAGTCACAACATCCACCCTGGGACATCCTCATGAAATTGTCAGTGAGGAAGTGGAAGCATATGCTCATGCAGTCAAAGGCATTGCACTAGCATTCTGCTACCAGATTGGAGGACCTGCTAAACGCCATCTCTATGGCGGTGTTCTGTAAACAGGGTCTTCATGATCGTGTCAGGCTCTACCTCTTCATGCTGGCTGTATCGGATGAAGTATACTTCACCTCCGCTATCCTCTGGCATGCCGAAAATCTCTATCTGCACTTGAGTGTGCAAGTAGCGAAGGTTCCATTGAAGAAGTCCACGGTCGACATAACCTCATGTTCCTTAAAGGTTCTGGGTATATTTCCCATTCTTTGTCTGTCATCATCGCCCGTGAGAGATGTCACCGTGTCCTCATATACCTGCAATGCCAGACTCTGCTCGGGACCAGAACCATGGTTGCATCATTATTTTTTGCTGTCTTTCATTGTATTTAGTTTATTGTTCATTGTGTGATTCGGTGTGTGTTTGATCTTGTCACTGATAAAGTGATGATGATGGTAACAGGCGGCAGGTTTTACACGAAACAAAGGTGTTTAATAGACATTCTGGATGATAGCATATTCGGAGCTGGTTTGCCTGGAGGTTTGATGATCGTGATGATAACAACAACGATAATCACCACACTGAAACTACGTCACATTGAGACGTGGCGATCTGAAACATCGTCATCACTTTCTGCCATGAAGTTGCGTTCACCAAATTGTTGGTTGGAAATTCCGTGTTGCTCATCATCTGCATTTCTCCTCTCTGTTTTTGTTTGTTTGTTTGTTTGTTTGTTTTTTCATTGGGCTCATCTGCTCTCGCCAGAAATGACTGCAGACAACATCATAATTTCTTCTTCACCACACAGTGGGTTTTTTGAAACAGCCCAGTTTTGTCAATTCCTCCATTTTTTTTTTTAAATGCACATTACATTATGAGATCTCGGTACAGGGAAACGTTCTGGGCAATATTCTGTAAAAGGACCAAACATGAAGAACATAAAATATAGGAAACTGAGCTAATGGAAGGCGTTAGTAAGCACGCGCGCAGCGCGCACGTGCACATACACACGGAGGGAGGAGGGAGAAAATGATTTTGTAAAGCATATTTAGCAGAACGAAAATAGTGCATACTCAAGACCACACTATGCTCCGGAATTAAAAAAATAAAAATTTAAAAAAAAAAATAAAAAAAATGAAATAAATAAAAAAAAAATGTGCAGGTACTAGGCAAACATTTTTTTTACAACACCCTCTTTAGGGAAAGCCATAAAAGTGAGATGAGTCTAAACACTGATGGTTGTTCACATATCTAGGTGGAGGAAACTCATCATTAACACCACTCAAGGCAGTACTCTGCGATTCGAATGAACTTTATCTCCACATGCATTTTGAAACAGGGGGAGATAAGCATTCATATCTGCAGTGGCAGTGAATTCTGCCTAACTAACAGTATGTGCTTGAGAGGGTGAATGGGGAATAATAAGTGCTTCTCAAAACGAGCCTTCAGACCAGGAGTTATATGTTAATGAGTGTCTACATCAATGCAGATCCCCCCCCCCCCAATATATATATACATACATACATATATATATATATATATATATATATATATATATATATATATATATATATATATATATATATATATATATATATATATATATATATATATATATATATATATATATGTGTGTGTGTGTGTGTGTGTGTGTGTGTGTGTGTGTGTGTGTGTGTGTGTGTGTGTGTGTGTGTGTGTTCGGTTTCTTTATTTTTTTTTTTTTTTTTAATGAACTCATCTCTTTCATCACTATGTGCACAACCAGCATTGCTCTCAGGAAATGTGAAGTGTACCTCCACAGGTAAATGAACTGATTCTAGTTTCTCTCAAACTACTGATTTGCAAAAAGAAACAACGAATGGAAAACGATCCTCAGACCGTGCAAAGTAATAAGTGGCACTATTTCCTGAGTGGTCAGCTCTGCTGTTCAATAGCCCAAGCATTGTGAGTGGCTAAGCATTGTACAGAACAACCTTTAATTCGATCTCCTAAGAGATGCAATCTCCCACTGAATGACCTAATAATATAATTCTGAACAATTAAGTAGTGGGGTAAAACAAGTGCAGGCATACAATTCTTCAGTCGATATAGTAATGACTTGGCCAAGATTTGAACTTTAAAAAAGAAATGAGGAAAATGGGGGAATATATTATGAATGTGAGAAGCCCTTCGCTAGCTGCCTGAGGGGACCATTGTAATCCCTCCTGGAGGCACATTTATTTGTATTGCCTGCTGTTAGGCCCTTTCGTCCACTACATCGGACTTACCAGGGAGACACGGCTGATTGTGTCTATGCTCTTGGAGTCAAATACAGACACACCACAGTAAATGATTCTGTGGTTTTCTTTCCACCAGGGGTTCAAGAAAGAATCCAACAGCACTCTGAAAGTAGCCAGCAAAGGGTAGTAAAATGGAAGAAAACAAAAGTGTGGAGAGGACAAAAGTTGCTGAAAAAACTAAAAGCATTATTCAAACAGTAAAAAATGTAGGGGACAATCTTTGAGCCTATGCTTGAGGATCCATTCAAGGATGCAGTAAGATCAAAAGATATATGAAACAGTCTGAATGGTCAGTTCCGCTGTTCAATAATCCAAGCATTGTGAGTGGCTAAGAATTGTACAGAACAACCTTTACTTGGATCTCCTAAGAGATGCAATCTCCCACTGATTGACCAAACAATGTAATGCTGAACGATTAAGTAGTGGGGGAAAACAACAAGTGCAGGCTGACAATTCTTCAGTCATTATAGTAATGACTTGGCGAAGCTTTGAACTTTAAATTTTAAATCCTAGCTATGCATACATATTCAATTATAAACAAAGCTTGCTCTTATGTCTTAGATTGAAGAAATACGGGAAGATAAACATCCATATCTGCAGTGATATATACGTCTGCCTAACTAACAGTATGTGCTTGAGTGGGTGAATCAGGACAAATAAATGCTTCTCAAAATGAGCCTTCAGGAAGCTTATAGTCTCCAAAGGTGACACAATTTCCAAAGGGGAGAGAACTCACTAACATATCATATCTCCTGGTCAGATACCAGTATTTCGAAACCTGATTGTTTTTCCTCAGTTACTTATCCTAGGAATTCATTAGTTTATTGTAATTTAGTCCCTTGAGGATCCATTCCAAGAACTGGCCCTCAGCACTTGTGTTTTAAGAGGTTATCTTTTTATATTTTCTAGTTTTCACATGAAAATGTAGCTTGTCTTGCTGTTTCATGATTCTCTTTGCTTCTTAGGTGCCCCCTTTTTCAAAACATAAAACTCAACAAACATACTATCGTATTGCACACCAGCCTTTTTCTGGTATAGCATTCTTCTTAAAACCGAAAAGGCAAAGGAGTCAAATAAGCACTTTCTGTGGACACTGAGGAGAAACAATCAGATTTCGAAAATATCAGTATATACCAGTATCTGACTAGGAGTTATGATATGTTAGTGACTCTCTCCCCTTTGGAGATTGGCTTCTTCCTGGAGACTTAGCTTGCTGAGGGCTCATTTTGTGAAGCATTCATTTATAAGAGCAAGCTTTATTTATAACTGAATATTTTCTCGCAGTCATTGTAACACCAAGCTGCTCTGTAAGTTGTTGGAATCGTGCTTGGTTACTTATCCTTAGAATATATATATATATATATATATATATATATATATATATATATATATATATATATATATATATATATATATATATATATATATAAACCAACTTACAACAGTCCTTTAGCACAAAGACGAAATGTTCGGTTTCTGACTTCCTTAGCGATGTGATTAGTGTAACTACATCAAGTATTACGTCAAGAACGTGCACCGTGACGCAAACATGTGATGATGTCATACTAGACGTAATTTACAGTCCTAGTTCTTTTCTGCCTTGTGTGTGTGTGTGTGTGTGTGTGTGTGTGTGTTTCCTATTTTACTATACATATGGACATGCACACGTATATCTACGCATACGCATACACACATGCGCGCACACGAACATACACTTGTACCCACACACACCGAGTCTGGAGGAACTGCCTGCTTATAAAGGCATGGTCAGTGAGAGCGCATGAAAAAGGTCCTTAGTGTTGTGACAAAGTAGCCACTTGGGAAGCTAATCCCGGGTGTTGAGACCGTAAGGACTCAAGGTCTGGAGCTTTGCCATCCAAAAGGCTTCTTGCGTTCTGACGTCTGCCAGTGTCCTCAGAGTATTCTTTTTCTATGGGCATGCATCTTAGGTCTTCTGGAGAGTGGTTGGGGAGGTTGAAATGTTTTTTGACGTGTATTCCTCGGTTTGTGTTGATATCTGAGCGATGGAGATTGAAGCGAACATGTCTGTCATGTGTGCGGGGACGCGTTGTGCTGCCGGTACGCCCCTGACAAGACAGGACCAGCGCATCCGACTTCGGCTCTTGCCATTTATTCCACGGCTGGGGCAAGACTTGGAGCAGTGTCAGGGCGTGTCCACGCGCCGGTGGGCCTGCACACAGTTCCTTCCTTTTGTCGGTGGGGGCCTTACTCCTCCATCTGGACTGGTCTAGTCTGCGGCTTTCCTTGATTGGAGAGGCCGAGATCTAGTTTTAGTGTAGCGCCAGTCGCCCGCCCCGTGCCGCGTTAGCCACAATAGAGGTTGCGTCCAACCTGCACCATGTCCCCCTGAGGAATCATCCACATCAACGTGGCGAGAAGGTGCGACTACGGTTTTCACCCTTTTTTTAATAGAAGAAAGGGGTCTTCGCAGATCAGGAATTGCTGACTGCAGTATGCCTCTGCGGTAAATCCCCAATGACAGTGGAATGTTTTCTACAGGACTGTCCAACACGCCATAAGCTGAGAGCAGAGACCTGGCCTGCTGACCAACCGATGAGGGAGAAACTCTACGGATCTCTGGAGGGCCTCCGCCGGACGGCAGCCTTCGTCAGTGCATCGGGGGTTCCTGACTGAGCGAACGACGACGACGACGATGACGACGACGACGACGACGACGACGACGACGACGACGAATTCATAAGAAGAAGAAGAAGCAGAAAGAAGAGAAGCGAACTCTGAGTGTTTTTTGGTTTGGCCTACATATTGAGTGCACTTGCATTTGTTGCCGAAGACAATGCAGATGATGTTGCGGCTAGTCCATGAAATTCTGTGTCTGATGTGAAACGATTTCTCCGGTTTGGTGGCTGTGAAATGGGGTGTCTTCTACAAGGTGATGGCATGCACTATGGGAACAGTGTGAGTCACTGTGACGTCATGCACTACGTAGAAAGTGTGAGTTGCTGTGATGTCATGCACTATGTAGAAAGTGTGAGTCACTGTGATGTCATCCATATGGGAAAAGTGTGAGTCACTGTGATGTCATGCACTATGAGAAAGCTGTGAGTCACTATGGTGGCACGCACTATGGGAAAAGTGTGAGTCACTATGATGTCATGCACTATGGAAAAGTGTGAGTCACTCTGAAGTCATGCACTACGGGAAAAGTGTGAGTCACTGTGATGTCATACACTGTATGGAAAGTGTGAGTCACTGTGATGTCATGCACTACGGGAAACGTGTGAGTCACTGTGATGTCATGCACAATGGGAAAAGTGTGTGTCACCATGATGCCATGCACTATGGGGAAAGTGTGAGTGGCTGTGTTGTCAT
>JADBJO010010277.1:67500-74220 GCA_016801955.1 Conus betulinus
ATTACAAATATCCTTGCTTATACCCTTAAGTGCGTATGTTTTTTTTTTTTTTTTTTTTCGCTAGATCTGATCGTCCCTATAACTTCGTTATGCACGTTCGTTAGTACGCAATGGTACAATTCTCCCGTGATTCCATTGGAAATAGAGTATTCTGAACAGTTTGCATGCAGCAGAATCGAACGCGGTTTTTGTTGTTGTTATTGGTTTTTTATGTTTGTTTTTGTTGTTGTTGTTTCCTTGTTGTCTTTTTTTTTTTTTTTTAATGTAATCTGCTCATACTTAAAGATTCGTATCGTTTACTGCATGCATTGCACGGAAATATGCCCCTACGTGTTTCAACATCATTACCTCCCTCTTTTTAAAGAAAAAAAAAATGTAATAAGAGGAATTCCTTCCAAGTCGCGAGATATATGTGCATAATCAGAGAGAGAGAGAGAGAGAGAGAGAGAGAGAGAGAGAGAGAGAGAGAGAGAGAGAGAGAGAGAGAGAGAGAGAGAGAAGAGAGGGGTGGGGGAGCTAAATAAGTATTGAAAACATCTATTTACAGAGTGGTTTCCCCAGTTGGTGAAAACAAAATAGACGCCATCGTTTAATGAGATGGTTATGCGTGACGTAGAACCTAATATGTTCACATTGCACTTTACATTAAGCGGTTCATGGAAAACATCTGTCTAATGGTAAATCAAGAAATTGACGGGGCTGACATATAAAGCAGGATGAACACAGGCTTACGTGTGGCATTATACCAATGGACACTCCTTTCCCTGCCTCATGGACGCCACATGTTCAGTTGTGCCTTTCCAGTGCCGACCCTTTCAGTCCATTCATACATACCGATGCTATGTTCAGTTGTGTACAGTCCTACTGTTGGCAGCTCAAAAACAATTTATCAGCATCAGACCAGCATCACGCCACCTACCCGAGCACGCACTACACTGCGGCTGGCGGATGGTTAGTGATCCCAGCTCTGGGCTATTATATGCATAACACCATCAACGACGCCTCGAACAGATGACTTATAGTCGTCAGGCATATCGAGGGTTAACTGCCAGAATCCAGCATCTCTCTTATAATATAAAAGAGATACTGGGTTCTGGCAGTCAACCCTCGATGTTTGCTGCAAGCTATCAAACTCAGGACACCATCTGCAAGGCTCTTCATACAGACATTGTTGTTCGGTGATGTCTGATCTGGTTTGTTAGGTGGCAGCCACCGTTTACTGTGAACAAGGAGTGCGACTGCATTGGTGGTATGAGACTACCAAAAAAGCTTCCTCCAGTAGAAGCAGGACATTATTACATTTCTGCAACGACTGTGTTCTTCAAACTGTCCACACTTAAGTCAAATTTGCCACAGAAATGAACGTGGAAGGGGGATTGAATCCTGAGATCTCTTTGTAAGCCAGATATGCAGAATCATTGACTCTTCCCACTTGTATGAATCGGTGGCGTCAGCAGAAGGCCGGCCTGAACTCTCCATCATCATTTTGACAGAACACCATCACTGCAGACATTTGACATACCTTGCATTTTTTTTCATAAAAGGGCGCGGAAGATGGAATGAGATTGGGAGTGTGTGTGTGTGTGTGTGTGTGTGGGGGGGGGGGGGGTGGGGGGGGGGGGGGGGGAGTAGGGGGGGGGGGGGGGGCATAGCACTCATCTTTTCAAATCTTGTAAACGCCGGGACATGAGGGTGCTTGCCGAGGACACTAATCTTGCAGATTTGGTTTTTACATTTATAAAACCGAAGGGTAGATGGTGGTGCGGCGAGTCGGAGCAATCTAATGTATCCTGAGCCCAGCTATTCACCGAGACATCTTACCAAAAAGCCAATCAGGGAGACGCAATGTCACATCCATTGGGATAAATCTGTCTTTCTCTGCCTCATCTTTCTTTCTTTCTTTCTTTCTTTCCTTTTCTTTTCTTTTCTTTCTTTCTTTCTTTTTCTTTTCTTTCTTTCTTTCTTTCTTTCTTTCTTTCTTTCTTTCTTTCTTTCATGTAGTTCTTTCTGTCTGTCACTCTTTCTTTCTTCCTTTCTTTCCTCCCGTTCATTCTTTTATTCATTCTTCCCTTTTTGTTTACTAGTTTGCTTGGTTGGTTATCTGGTTGCCTGGTTTGGCAGGCTGGTTTGGTTTGATACGATTTGGTTTGATTTCGTTTTTGGTTTAGTTTGATTTCGTTTTGGTTTGGTTCGGTTTGGATTGGTTCGGATTGGTTTGGTTTGGTTTGGTTTGGTTTGGTTTGGAGTTTAGTTTGTTAGTTTGGTTTGATTTCGTGTTGGATTGGTTTGGCTCGGTTTGATTTATGTTCTGTTTGTGTGTTTCCCTGGGTTATTTCCTATACCTTTGATTGTAGAAACCGGTGGTAAGGAGCGGGGGTGGACGAGGGAATATAGACGATAGTCTCTGGCATCCTTCCCAAAACATTGTCAAGAGAGGAGTTGAGGGGGATGTAGGGGGGGGGGGGGGGGCTCCCCATCCTTCCCCACCCCCCCCCCCCCCCCCCCGCCCACCCCCCCCCCCCCCTAAGTTTTTGTGACACCACCCCCTAATGCTGGTTTGTATCCCTTATGTTAGTAATGATCCATGAAATTCAGATGCATGTCACTAATGCAGTGCAGCTTCTTCACAATCGAAAAATGACTTGATAGGACTGTACTCGACACTTCTGACATAATGTATACCGAATTGAAAGATAAAAAAGTTTCTGAAGAGTTTGGAGCAACATGCACAGAAACGAAACGCTTCCCTATCAGTAGGGATGAAGTTCTGTTTGGAATTTTAATACGAGCCAGAATCTGTTGCAGGGATTTCTTTGGTTCATCTGAACCTGCATTTTGTACAGAACCCTGTATCCGTGAAAAAGCCTTCAACGTTATCCTCTATTTTTTGCCAGAGACTGCTGGCTCTTTTCAGCATTAGCTAATGGGTCTTCACTGGCTAGGACCTCAAAAGGATTATGGACTGGCAAGTTAGGCATCAAGACTGTCGATGGACATGAAGGACTGGAGTTGAAATCATTGGCAACATGATTTCGATTTAACACATTTTTTGAGACTTCATTTTGGAAGCACCATCCATATCAATGTTAGTAAAACCAGGAGAAAGGGCTGTACCACTGAGTGTGTTGGGAGAGGAAACAGGAGATAAGTCAGTGTCTACAGGAAAAGACACTGTGTTCTGTTGTACCTGTACACTGGAGTTGGGACATTTCACAATCTCAGAATCACGGCGTGTGGACATATTTTCTGACAGCACAGCGTTTGCTGGAGAGTCAACATCAGACGGGTCATACTGGGTAGAAACACTTATCCTTGCGATGCCACTTGGATAGTTAACACCATTAACATCACATTGGATACAAACACTCATGGACTTAGGTTTCTTAGCTAATCGCTTAATATCAGAATAAAGAGTGCCAACTTGAGTTTTTAACGAATGATTTTCATTTGATAACTTTGAACGGTCGTGTCTAGTTTTGAAATGGAAGCTTCAAGAGCATGAATGTGTGAATCCAATGACTTTGTTTTGTTATCAGAATGGAGCTTAAGTTCATTTTTGATAGCAATTTTGGAATCTTCAAGCTTTGATACAAACTGGTCCATAAGTTCTTTCTGTTGGATAAGTAAATCATCAAGAGTGGTTTCAATGCTAGTCAGTTTGTCATGCACAGAACTGTCTGCGGGCTTAATGAAGCAGAGTGCTCGTCTACGGATTCTTTCGAGTTTTATGTTTTCTTGTCTTTGGAGTAGACTTGTGCTTGTCTGTGTTGTGTGTGTGTGTGTGTGTGGTGTGTTGTGTGTGTGTGTTTGAGTGTGCTATTGCACATGTTTGCCTGTCATTTCCATGTACTGCTGACTAAGTGAGAATTTCATCTGAAGAAGGAGAATCAGACAAAAGGTCACTCACACAATCGTCAGATGCATTTAACTTTTCTGGGGAGGAGGGAGTAGAAGGGGGGAGAGGGACTCTGACTGCGTCATCAATGCACAGGGTGATGCAAAATGAATATCATGGCCATCTGCCAAGAAAGTCAATGGAATTGATGTGAGGACTTTCCTTAACGTACTTGCGTCTTCGTCCACACAATGGGTCGCGATATCGTTTTTCAAAGCTTCACATTCTTCCCTGTCCCATTTGATACAGTCGGCTCCCTTGACACAGCAAAGTTCCGTTTTTTCTGCCTGGTGAAATAGAGAGTCACGGTAATGCGTTTGCTGTTCTGGTAATACAGACGTAGAACAGACTTTGCCAGACATGGTGGTGTGGTATCGCTTATCCAGCGTGGCAGACTGACAAGATTTCCATCACTGTCATAGTCACTGAATTCTGTTACAATGGAGTCATTAATAATGGCTGAATAGCGATAAAACAGGGCGTTTCTCCACACTAGAAGTTCATGCTGAAAACAGGAAAACTTTTTTTTTCTGAATGCAGTCAAGTGTGGGCTGTAGTTTATTACACCTGAGCAGCGGTGAGTCAGTCATGATAATTTAATTAGATATAATCATGACAACATAGTCCAGTCCCACTCGGACACGGGGCACAGGGCGAAAGAACTCGACACTTCATGACCTAAATTACGACGGCTGTCACTGGCGATCAACATTACACGCACACAATTGTCTCCACAGCACGTGCAATTCAAATGACCTTCATCTTCAACACCAATTAAAACATATTATGTGACACTGCTAACAGACTTCAGCTAACTGTCAATAATGATAAATCTAAAATAGTAATATTCAGAAATGGGGGTTACATTGCAGCTCGAGAAAAATGGTTTTATAATGGTGCTCAGTTAGATGTTGTGAATGAATACAAATACCTTGAGTTATTTTATCTACAGGATTAACTTTCATACTCCTTGGAGGAAATGGCTCTGAAAGCTAAGAGATGTGTTTTTAGTATCTTAAAATGTCTATGGTCACTTGGGGAAAATAATCCAAAACTTTTCTTCAAAATTTTGATTGCCAGATTCAACCTATTTTAACGTACGGGGCCGAAGTTTGGGGTCTGACAGCTGACCATACTGTTATTGAACGAGTCCATCTCTTAGCCATTTAAACGTCTATTAAATGTTAGCGTACAGACTCCAAATGCTCTTGTTTATTGCGAAACTGGCAGATATCCACTGTACATTCAGACATTTACTAAATGTGTAAAATACTGGTTAAAACTTACTCGAATGGAAGAAAGTCGGATCCCCCGAAAAGCTTATAAAATGCTATATGTCTTATTTTTGTAATAAAAAAAGAATTGGGTAAGTAGCTTATGCTATACTTTGTACAGATACGGCTTTGGTTATGTGTGGGAAAACCAGGGCGTCGAAGATATTTAAATCCTTTGTGTCAGTCTTTAAACAGAGACTATTTGATTGTCACCTACAAGATCTAGATTCTCAATCATGTCAAAAGAAAGATTCAAGCTGTATTCTTCTTTTAGACAGTTATGTGATGTTCCAAAATATTTATATGTTATCAAAAATCCTATTCTCAGAAAGCACTTGACGAGATTCAGACTAGGTGTTTCACAGCTGAAACCTCACCGCTTCAGATATTCCCAAAGATCAGAAAATAATAACTGTCCTTTTTGCCCAAATACAGAAGAATCAGAATTACACTTTCTATTGGTCTGCTCTCAATATAAAGATATACGTGAAATGTACATCCCTCCTAAATATCATTACCACCCAAATGCGTTTTAAATTAAACCCTGTTGCTCTCTGACACGAGAATGTGTAAACCCCTCGCCTTGTATTTATCAAAGGCATTTACCTTCAGAAATCAATACCTATAGGATGTCTGAGATGTTTGTCTATGTGTTATGTTTGACATTTTGATTATTATGAACGCATGAGTTTATTTCCTTCCCCCTAGCCACCCCACCCCCCGCCCACCTGTGTCTCCTATATCCTCCTCCCTCCCACAACCAATGCGTCCCTACAACCCTTCTATGACTGTTCTTGACAGATGTCTAATTCACACTTGAATGTTTTTTTTTTTTTTTTTGTTTTTTTTTTGTATGTCCCGACTTTCTCTCGCTGATTGTGCTGATATCCTTGTTGTTCTTATGACATGCAGCATTTTCATGTGACTTCCTTTTGTGAAACCCTCCCCCTGACATGGGCAGAAGGCCTAGTTCAGTAAAGCTTTCGTGTTTTTTGCAAAGTTTGTTATGTCACAGGACGTTTTTGTCTTTCATTTTCTAACAGTGAAATTAGCTACTGTGTGGTGATTTACTGTGGCGTAATTGTAATTGCCTTGCTTCAAAGACAAGGTATGGTCCTTAATTAACATTATTTCGTTACATTGAATAATGAAGGAAAATCTGTCTTCAATACTGTTCACCGTGACCGCAGCGAGGTATGAAGTAACCTTCATTTTGCACGTGAGGCCTTGTCGTTTCGGTGAGCTGTGTGATCCGACACGGTCAGCTATACTGCAAAATTTGTGTCAAGTGTGTCATGCTGCACTGATTGTTCTCCGTGCTGTCCCGTGTCCGAGTTGCCGAAACCGTGAACAGTCGTTTATTGATCATGTGCTGTATAAAACGTGTTTTCTTGATTACATTTTTAATGGATACCTCCTCTGTGGTACACGACAACAAATTAAAACCCCACTTAGACATTCTACAAAAGAGGTTTTCCTGTCCTGAAAATGAACTTCTTGCCTGGAGAATTCAGTGTTCTACCGATTACTCATGTATCACTAACGAATCAA
>JADBJO010010278.1:17500-20000 GCA_016801955.1 Conus betulinus
TCTCTCTCTCTCTCTCTCCTCTCTCTCTCTCTCTCTCTCTCTCTGGTGTTAGCAGCAATCACAGGCCTCGCTAGTGTTTGTCAGGAACAGCTGTTTTGTCTGGGTCCTGTGTGGACATCATGCATGGTTGTTTCTCCCTCCCTGCACCCAGCCCCCTTTTGCCCCTTTCCCCCTTGCCTTCTGCTCTGTCATCCGTGTATGTCTCACTCTTTTGTTGGTCACTTTTATTTTGCACTTTTTCGTATTTTTTGTGTTTCTCCATTTCTTTTCTGTTTTCTTTTTCTTTTTCTTTTTTTTTCTTTTTTTTTTCTTTTTTGCTGTGTGTTTCTTTTGTTTCCCTTTTGTTGTTTCTTTATATGTGTGCTGCCTCTCTTTTGCCCTTTATCATTCCCTTCTTTTTAATCATTTCTCTTTTTTTCGTCCTTTTTCTGCCCTATTTCTTGTTTGTTTCGTAAAATTCACTTTTTTCAATTATTCATTTTTTTTTTCTCTCTTTTTTTTTTCTTGCATTGTCCAATTCAGTTCTCCCATGTACATTGATCCTTTCTTTTGCGTTGGTCTTATTTGTGATGGTATTTCACTTCTTTACTGCTCCTTCCTTACTTTTCTACTTAAAACACGTTTAGATTCATACTTTCTTTCCCTCCCCCTCCATAAGCCTATCTTTGTTCATCTATTATCCTCCGTTTCCTTTTTTTCTCTCGTTTATTTTTTTTAAATTTAAGTTCATTGGAACATTATGTTAAACAGCACAGAGAAGACAAGATCGTCTGAAAGAATAGCACGCCGACAAGACAGAAGAAGGGCCATCAAACTCCCCGGGGATAGAGTTTGGGGGAGAGGGGTCAATTCGGATTGATTTCACAGTCGACTGGGTCGGGATCCGCACAGAGGGACACTTTGACACCACCTCCCTGACATCCTCGTCACATCCTACACCTTTCCCTGTGTTTACTGCAGCCACAGGGCCTGTATGTACCACAGAGAGAGTGAGAGGGAAAGAGAGAGAGAGAGAGAGAGAGAGAGAGAGAGAGAGAGAGAGAGAGAGAGAGAGACAGACAGACAGACAGACAGACAGACAGGCAGACAGACAGAGAGGAGAGTTTCTCTCTCTGTCATCCCCACTCCTAATCTCCCCCCTCTGTCTCTCTCTCTCTCTCTCTCTCTCTCTCTCTCTCTCTCTCTCTCTCTCTCTCGCTCTCTCTCTCTCAATCAATCAATCATCATTAAATCTTAATCCCTAGCACACCTAATGACATGGGGTATGTTCGGAAACTGACCGTTATCTCTGCAGTATGTTAGTTTATGTTGCTTGTGTCAGACACTGATTTTGTTTAACAACCTTTGAAGACTGGAAACATCGTAAATAGCCTGTTAAATGCTCTTGTCTAGCCATAGCAATAGACAGTTTTTTGTTGTTGTTTTTGTTTTTTTTCTTGTTTTTTTTTTTTTTTTTTTATCTATTTTCGTAAAACCTTATATACCAGACCAATTTTGTTTTTGTTGGGGAATCAAGTCGCGACAAACCATGAAATGTTCTAAACATCTTTGAGAAAAGAAAAAGACTGATTAGCTGTTATTGTGAGCACTGGATTGGTCACATTGGTCACAATTGTTAATTCAGAACTATTGAACTTCAAATTATCTGTCGAAAGAATGATAATTTTTCATGGTTTATTAATAAACAGACTAATGAAATCTTAATACGATTCACATTAGGCTTTTCTTATCCCACAAAGGTTTACTGTCACCTGTACAAGTAATTGTCTTGTAATTTGAGATTTCAAAAAAATATGCATTGGTGAAAACAGAAGAAACAAGAGTTCTTAATGTCGTATAAAATGAAGGGTAAGCAATGTCCTCAATATATATATATATATATATATATATATATATAGAGAGAGAGAGAGAGAGAGAGAGAGAGAGAGAGAGAGAGAGAGAGATGGGGGGGGGGGGATTCACAGACACATTACAAACGCTATACATCTCTCTCCAAGAGGGATGCAGAGTGTTCTTTGTGATATAATGCCATGGAAACCGAACTTTCCTTTCATTTCTACTGTATATATTTCAAATGATTTACGACCGAAATTTATTCCGAAAAGGTATGCACTTTATCCCATTATTTTCATTTTTCAAAACTTGCACGACGAACAATGTCTCCACGATCTTAGCAGATATGTTTGCCATGCCAATAAACGCCTTCAATATCATCTCGAATTGTAGTTGGACGAATGCTTCCTTAGAGGGTTGATCTTAAGAGTTGCCAATTTTTGTCATAAGGCTTACCAGATATCTTAGTTGTCAGATTGTCTCACTCTAACATATCACATGGCCTATGAAGTGAAAATATGTGGAATTCGTCTCTTTTTTCTGTCTGTATGCCACTCTTTGTCTCTGTCTGTCTGTCTGTCTGTCTGTCTGTCTGTCTGTCTGTCTCCTCTCTCTCTCTCTCTCTCTCTCTCTCTCTCTCTCTCTCTCTCTCTCTCTCTCTCTCTCC
>JADBJO010010278.1:30000-35000 GCA_016801955.1 Conus betulinus
GTTCAGTTGAATGTCTTTTGTAGTTTTCACAATCAGTCTCATTGCTTCGTTCAGTTCTTTGCTCGTTGTAGTTCTCGTTAACAGTCTAGTTGCTTCGTTCAGTTCTTTGCTCGTTGTAGTTCTCGTTAACAGTCTAATTGCTACGTTCAGTTCTTTGTTTGTTGTAGTTCTCGTAACAGTCTAATTGCTACGTTCAGTTCTCTGTTCGTTGTAGTTCTCATTAACAGCCTCATTGCTGTGTACATGTCTTTGTTTTGTTGTAGTTCTCGTTATCAGTCTCATTGTGACGTTCGTTGTTTTTTGTTGTTTTTTTTTCTGTTGTGGTTTTCATGATCAGACTTATTGCTTCATCCACTGGATTTGTCCCGTGTGTTTCCCATGATCAGTGTCACTTTCTTCTGTCACTGGGAGTGTAACTTGTAGTACCCAATCTGATTGGTGAGGTCAGTTCATGTGACCTGTTAAGTTCCCAAAGGCAAATTCATTGCTTCCGTAAGGGTTGTTTGTTTGTTTGTTTGTTTAATTTGTGGTTCCATGTTCAGTTGTTGTATTATTTGTAGTGTCCATGAAGAGTCTCATTGCTTCGTTCAGTTGATGTGTCCTTCGTAGTTTCCATAGTTGGTCTCATTGCTTCGTTCAGTTGATGTGTCCTTCGTAGCTTCCATAGTTGGTCTCATTGCTTCGTTCAGTTGATGTGTCCTTCGTAGCTTCCATAGTTGGTCTCATTGCTTCGTTCAGTTGATGATGTGTCTTTTGTAGCTTCCATAGTCGGTCTCATTGTTTCGTTCAGTTGATGCGTCCTGTGTAGCTTCCATAGTCGGTCTCATTGCCTCGTTCAGTTGATGTGTCTTTTGTAGCTTCCATAGTCGGTCTCATTGCCTCGTTCAGTTAATGTGTCTTTTGTATTTCCCAGAGTCAGTCGCGTTGTTTCGTTCAGTTGATGTGTCTTTTGTAGTTCCCATAGTCCAGTCTCCCTTTGTTCAATTTGTGGATCCTGCAGAGTCCTGATAGTCAATCTGATTGCTTCGTTCAGTCGATTCGTCTTTTGTGATTCCCGTGATCAATCTCATTGCTTCGTTCTTTATCCTGTCTAACTTGGGGAGGTTACTCGTGGGGCGCTGTTGTTAGCTCTAATCCGTAATCCATCACACTGAGCACAACCGATTGATAGGCCTAGCAGAGACGGTGCTGTCCAATGTCTTTAGCCGCCATTGCTTCTACGGAAAACAGAACGCTTTTGCATTGGAGCGCAGTGCTCTCTGTATGCTTTCCAAAGGTCGGCCTTCCATCAATACCCATACCCCTCCTCCCCCCCCCCCCCTCCAAAGCGAAGACTGTCAGTTTTCTCAATTTGTGTTCCGTTGAAAAAAAAAAAAAATGGTGAGGATAATTTGCCCTTTTTTTTTTTTTTTTTTTTTTTTTTGAGCAAACCAATGTGTGGTCTTTTGTGGGGTTGATGGTCGAGTCAGTTCCTTGACACCACTGAGTAAGATTGCTGAACTGCTGCCTAGCTGCTAGAGATCTCAAAGCCGCGCATACGTGAGACCATCATACTTCAAACTATCGATAGCAGGTCATTACAAAAAGAAAATGATGTAAAGGATTACGTCCGTTGAAATGTGTGTCACCTTTTCCTGAAAAGCCTTCAGTTTGTTATTAATCAATCGTTTAGATCAATTTGACTGTGATTCACAACCGGAAAAAAAAAAAATGTAAGCCTGTTATAATTTCGGAGTATTCTTTGATTCGTGCAGTTTCAGACATTCTTTGAAAATTCCGCGCGTATACCTACCATTTATAATACGACAAAGTGTTCTTGATTTAAAGCCTACATTTTGATAGAAACCTCGATCGATGCGCTTCTGATATCCAGACATTATGGTGATATTCTTTGCATCAGAATGAATTTATTTTTTTTTCCTGCAAGAAAAAAAAATACACTGTTCAGAACCAGACCTAGAATGTTCTTCATATCCAGTATGGGATAAGTATCGTCTTCCTATGTTTTGATGTGTCTGCTTTTTCGTTTCCTTTTGAGAACTGGTCAGGGCATGCACAGTTGCACAGAACTACCACATTAAGCATGCACACTGGGTTCTTGTTGTTGGGCCATGGGTCTCTCTCTCTCTCTCTCTCTCTCTCTCTCTCTCTCTCTCTCTCTCTCTCTCTCTCTCTCTCTCCCTCTCTCTCTCTCTCTCTCTCTCTCTCCTCTCTCTCTCTCAGCCATCTGCCCTCTATCTGAATGGATTCACAAACAGCATCCCAAGAATTAGAGGCGGAATCGTCTGTGTACTTTAAATAAAAAAAAGGGGGGGAGGCCGGGTGTGTCACCGTTCTAGTTAAAATAAATCTGATATACTTACTTTGCCAGTCAGGTTCATGTGACAAGTTTACAACCGCCTCAGCAATGTCTTTGTCCTGTTCAAGACCAGAAGGTTTTGCCTTGTTCCAGCGATTCCTCAGTACAGTTCCGTTCCTTTCAGTGCTCTCTGTGATGTCTGGCGCTGCAGGCCATGGCGGGGAATTTCCACCTGTCTGTGTCTGACGCTGCTCTGGGGGCCGTCTCAAGAGTCAGTCCTCTGCCGTTCAGCCCTCTCTGTCTTTCTCTGTCTGTCTCTCTGTCTGCATCTGTCTCTGTCTCCCCCCCCCCCCCTCTCTCTCTCTCTCTCTCTCTCTCTCTCTCTCTCTCTCTCTCTTTTTCTCTCTCCTTTTTTCTATTCTGCACCAAGTTTCTGGGAGTCGCTCTCGTTTTCTTTGTTTGTTTGTGTATTTGTTTGTTTTTTGTTTTTCTCCCCAGAGTTGCCTAACGTACAGCTATTATGAGCAGTGAGTTGGGGGTTATGCAACAACTCTGTTCTAGCCATCGCCATCGGCGCCTGCTGTGGACGAGAATCACTGACCACGACTTGGCTCAGTCTTTGTGATGTCAACATGACTTTTGCTTTGTAAATAAATTCATCCAGGCTGGCAGAATTTTCTTCCGCCTTCTGTCTGAAGACAGGAGTCTACAGAAATTAACAGATAGTCTGGATTCTTTGATTTTCAAAAAACAAAACAAAACAAAACAAAACTCCGCGGAGGATCCAATGTTTGGAACTATCTGAAGTTTCGTCGATAGTTTTTTTTTTTTAATCTATTTATTTTATTTATTTATTTTTTGTTTTATTTATTATTATTTTTTTAATCCAGTGACTGTCACCTCACATATGATTATCATCGTCTAAGATAAGTGATCTGGAACTCTTAGGGCTCGATGAATAAGCTTAAGGAGTATTTTTTATAGACAACAACAACAACAACAACAACAACAACAACAACAAAGCTGGGCAAGCAGCGTCAGGTAGAGTTACCGATCTTTCCTTTCTAATGGAGGGCGGGGGGAGAGGGGATGGTGGCGGTATCAACGGGGGTCGAAAGACTATTCATGCATGCAAGTAACTCTCTCCCTTAACCAGCCTGTGAGACTAATTGCTCATTTCAATTTTGAAATGTTCATTATCCACATTCAGGGTAATCTATTTGATATTTAGTATAACTGATATGCATCGCCTTGTTCAAGAAAGATAAGTGATATAGCTCGATGTTCATTCTTGGGATTGTTTTTTTATAACTAATGGAACTTTTGTAAATGTTTAATCTTCTTGTCTGGTTTCTTGTCGGGTTTTGATTCTGTGATAAGTCATAAAGCGGAATTTTTTTTTTTTTTTACATGGAATTCTGTCAAGAATAAAAGTATCTAAAATAATTATACAAACTACGCTTAAATCCTGCATATTGCTGCTATGTGACCCACACTACTGCCCGTTTTTGATCATCGACGGCTATATCTAACTTGTTTTCGACGCTTCTGTTAAAGTTTCTTACCCATCAAAGATTGTTTGCATAGCGCTTTTTTTTTTTTTAATTGTATATAGTTGGAAATTGAAGTGAACGTTGCACAGCAGCTATAAGTATTTCCACTTTGGTGGTCCAACGCATGCGCGGTTGTCATGTTTACCGGAATTTCCATTAACCATGTACAGTGCATAGAAGGTGTCGGAGATTCTCAAGAAAAAAAAAGAAAGAAACAAACAAACAAACAAACAGTTCTCGACTAGAATCGTCCAATCGATTTGTCGGAATGTATGCAAAAAAAAAAAAAAAAAAAAAAAAAAAAAAGAAAGAAAGAAATGAAAGAGGGGGGAATGACGAGTTTGATTCTTTGTTGTTTGTTTCCGAGCGTACGTGAGCATGTGTGAGTGGGGCGCGCGAGCACATCTGCATGTGCGGACAAAAGTGTAAGGGCCTAGGGGCGGAATTTCACAGGACTGAAGTCTACGGAGTGAAAGGTCTATGGGCCTGAGGTCTGTGAAGCAGAGGTCTAAGGGGTTTCAATCCATGGCGCAAAAATTCTGTGGTGCAAAAATCCTGAAGGCGAAAGCCTTACGGAGCGAAAGTACACAACAAACCAGAAGTTTACGAGGAGAAAATCCTGAGGCGGAAGTCTGCGAAGCGTGAGTGTACTGAACAGAAGTCTACGGGGCGAAAGTCCAGAAGGCAGAAGTTTACAGGGTGAAAATGTATGGGACAGAAGTGTTCAGGGCCAAAGTAAAGAAGGCGGAAGTCTACGCAGTGAAAGTCAACGTTGTGCGATAATCTACGGGGCAGAAAGGTCTGCAGTTTGAGTCAATACGGCGGAAATCTATGGAGTCAAAGTCTGCGGGGCAGAAGTCGACGGACTGATCGTATACGAAGCAGAAGTCATCTGCGTGGAAGTGATCGGGGCGGAAGTCTTCGGAGCGAAATTCACCAGGGCGAAAGTCTACGAGACGGGAGTCATCGGGACGGAGGTCATCGGGACGGATGTTTTGGGGGCGGAAGTCATCGGGGCGGAAGTCATCGAGGCGGAGGTCATCGGGGCGGAAGTCATCGGGGCGGAGGTTGTCGGGGGCGGGGGTCATCAGGGCGGAGGTCATCGGTTGGAAGTCATAGGGGCGGAGGTCATCGGGGCGGAAGTCATC